>JADBJO010009030.1:82500-88456 GCA_016801955.1 Conus betulinus | reverse complement strand
AGAGATAGGAGAGAGAGAGAACAGACAGACATATAGACCAGACAGACATATCGCTAGACAGAAGCAGCCCGAGAGAGAGAGCTCGCCGAGAGAAGGAGTACGGTGTGTGGAGATTGGAGGTGGTGGGTTGGGTGGGTGAGAGAGAAATAAGTTGATTATGTTGGTGGTGGGCTGGGATGCATGGGTTGGGGGGGTGATAAATAAAAAGGGGGAGAAAGGGTGAGGAGTGTGGAGGGGGGGAAGGGGTCAGTCTGACTAGGGAGAGGGGGAAAGAGTAAAGGGAGAACCAAACAGGGACCGCAGAGACGAGTAGCGGTGAGGAAATTGTTAAGCATAATGGCATCACGTTTCAATTAAATAGAAAAATTGGTTTGTCCTAGTAGGTTTGTGGTCTGGGTGGGGGTGGGGGGTCCCGGTCTTCCTCTTCCCGTCCGCCCCCCCCGCTCCTTACTCGCTCTCCTTGCGTGCGCCTGTTCTTCCCCTCCTTTTCCTTTTTCCCTGCATCGCTGTGGATTTCCTCTTCTCTTTCGTCTTACCCGTCTCATTGCATCATCACACCAAGCGTCCTGACGTCCTCGTCCTCGTTTATCCCCGTTTTTTCTTTTCAATCTTTAACTCATGACTCTGCACCATATTCGCTTGCGTAAACACCCACCAAGCGGTCTGCAGTACACCCTGCAAACAACAAACCAACCTCCAAAAACAAAAGCGTACAAACAAACCGAGCAAAACAAAGTCGTAAACAGTCTGTCCATTCCTCGAACTGATTCTACGACTTTAATACGAAATTAGCACAACAACAACAACAACCAACACAAGAAACGAAAACACCAACGGCAACCCCCCCCGACAAAAAAGCAACAACAACCCCATTCAACTCCAACACTAAGCTCTAGCAAAGCATACCAACAAACACCCCCTCGCCCCCCCCCTTCCCCCCCCACACATATAAACGGACTGTTTCCTCTCTCTCATCTCCTCGCTCTCTCTCCTCTCTCTCTCTCTCTTCTCTCTCTCGTCTCTCTCTCTCTCTCCCTCGTCTCCTCTCCTCTTCTCTCGCTCTGTGTTGGGGTGTGTGTGTGTGTGTGTGTTTGTGTGTTTGTGTGTGTGTTGTGTTTCAGTGCTTATGCGACTGAAAAATGTAACACCAACCAATTGTCAGGTAGGTTACTCAAGTCTGACCAGCGCGTTGGGCTAATGCTGTAGGTCAGATATCTTGCTAAGAATCTTACCACGAGACCCTCTTCTTAAGTTCTCTCATCCTTATTTGTTAATGCATTATAGCCATCAGCTTGAAAATCAACGCACACTGTGTGTCTCAAAACTAGCAGATGTTGTGTGGAGTATATTGCCTATTCCGCACGCAGTGACGCCTCCTTGATGAAACTGAACTCTCTCTCCTCTCTCTCTCTCTCCCTCCTTCTCTCTCTCCTCTCCTCTCTCTCCTCTCGCTCTCTCTCTCTGTGTGCGCGTTGCGTGCGTGCGTTGCGTGAGTGCGTGCGTGCGCGCGCGCGCGCGCGTGTGTGTGTGTGTGAGAGTGTGTGTGTGTGTGTGTGTCTGTGGACAACGTGTATCAAACGCCAGATGACATTGTGGTTGAGCAACATTGTAAAAGAAATTCAGTCTAATCCTCGCACTGTGCGAAACAAATTCAAAGGCACCACCAACAGCAACGTGTGGATTTCTTGTGTTATTTCTATATCCAGCAATCCCCATAGTAATTACCTATAAATGTATTTTGATTGTTTGCTTCTTCTCCGTCCTCTGAGTATTTGCTGTTCTTTATGTTTGCTTGAAACTCAGAACCATGTAATGTTGTTGTTTGGTTATAAATCAACACAAATATGCAAAAGAAAAAAAAAAAGCAAACACACGGACATCTTCCGCACACATGTACACGAAGATATCGTGCTTTCTCCATATGAAATCTGCACACCAACATTTTCATCCCCCGCACCCCCACCCCGACTCCGGATCTCCCTCCCCCCCCCCCCCCCCCCCCTCCCCCCCCCCCCCCCCCCCTTTTTTTTTTTTTTTTTTTAAACGTTTGATATGACACTTACAGGATTGGGAAAAAAATAAAGACCACACAAATCTCTCTCTCTCTCTCTCCTCTCTCCTCTGCTCTCTCTGGTCTGTCTCTCTCCACACACACACAACACACACACACACACCACACACACACATCCTCCCCTCTTTATCTCCCGGATTGCAGCAGATTGACCCGAATTGCAGTCGCGACCACCCCTGACCCCAGGTCAGGGGAGACAACCCGCGCAAGTCAGGAGACAGGACAAATAATCCAATGATGAGTTTTCTTTCTATTCCAGAGTATCGTCCCCTGCCGGTGTCAGGGATCAGAGCTAGCTCCTCAAGTTTGGTAACCCCCTCCCCCCCCCCCCCCCCTTTCTCCCTTCCTTCCCCGGAGAAAAAGCATGGATGCATGACGACTGTGAGTTTCTGACGTGAAGCAAACGTGTGGATAGTGAGGGGTTGTGAGGGGCTATGAGCGTGGTGGCATGACAGCATCTTATTGTCATCATCATCACAACAACAGCAACAACAACAGTAACACAACAACAGCCAACAACAACAACAACAACAACAACAACAATAATAATAATAATAATGATAATAATAATAATAATAATAATAATGATGATAATAATGTGTGTGGTGTGTAAAGAAAAGAAGAGCAAAGCTCCTTCTCACACACACACACACACACACACACACACATTTTTTTAAAAACCAAATTCACCCCCCCCCCCCCCCCCCCCCCTTTCAAGTGTTAAGGCTCGATGATACATTGTCCATTTAAATGTGTGGTGTATCATTATCTCAGTTTTTCATTTAGTGGTAGGTTGTCCCGGTTTGCCTATTCTTTATCTAGCGATATGTAGCAAAGAAAAGAAAAAAAAAGAGGGGTGGTAGGGGGGATGAATGTTAGGAAAGAGTGGAGGGGAAAACGAGAAAACACGGGAAAGAAAGGAATGGGGGGGAAAAAAAGAAGAGAAGGAAAGAGAGAAGAAGAGAACGAATGTAAGAAAGAGCAAAGGAAGAAGAAAGAGGAAAGGAAGAAAACGATAGACAAAATGACAGAAATAATGAACACAGTGGGAAAAAAAAAAAAAAAACCCCTAAAAAACGGGTGTGTAACGTCAGAAGAAATAAAAGGATAAGACGACAGAAGCAAAGAAAGGCAGAAGGGGAGAAAGGAAAGAAAAAAGAAAGAAGTGCTGAAAAGAGGCTGGAATGACAGAGGGGAAACAAAAAACGAAAAAAAAAAGGGAAAGAAAGTTACAAAAATTGATATAAATAACAAGAAGGGATAGGACCAAAACAAAGAAACAGACAGGATAGAGAAAACGAAGAAAGAAAGAGATAACCGAAGAAAGAAAAAGAAGAAAAGGGGCAGTAAGAAAGAAGAAGGAAGGAAAGAAGGAAGAAAGAAAGGAAGGAAGGAAAGGAAGACAGGAAGAAAAAATAAAAATAAAGAAAATGAGAAGAGAAAAAACAAAAGAAAACAAAAAACGAAGAAAGTAAAGAAAAGAAAAGAAGGAAGGGAGAAAAGAAAGGAAGAAAGGAAGGAAGGCAATAACAGCGTTAGAAAGAAAAAAAAAAAGAAAAAAAAAGAAGAAGAAGAAACGAAGAAAGTCAACAGAACGCACACTACTCACAAAGCGGTATCATCTGACAAACCAAACTAGATTCTGTCCCCGAGGGCAAAATTGAGCGGGTTAGTCCTGAAGTTTAAAACCGTCATGCGGGTAGCTAGCATCCCAGCCCCCTCCCAACTCCCTAGTCCTCCCAGCCACCCAAACACCTTCCCGTTGTTCGGAGATGGCGGGCTACCCCTTTCACCTCTCTGGGCCCAAACGGGTACCCCCCGGTATTCTATCCTTGTCAGGGCTTTTAGACTGTCGAAATCAGATCGTGTGTTAGTCACAAGAGGTGCACGAGGTCCTTGATCGTTTGGAGTGATTGGGGAGGGGGAGGGGGGAGAGGGGAAAAGGCAGGGGGGAGAGGAGAAAAGAGGGATGGGGTGGGATGGCTGTTGGGGAAGAGGTGGGGAGAGGGGAGGGGTGGATGGGTGGGGGACCAGAAGGGTGGAAGGAAGGGACAACGGGATTAGAAAAAGACCGGAATGAGATGGTGGTGTGTGTGTGTGTGTGTGTGTGTGTGTGCAAGCGCGTGCAGATACTTGCGCGCGCATGTGTGCGCCCGCACACACTCGACACACACATATCCGTCGCCATTCCTGGCGCCGTCATCTGACACCGGCCGTCTCCACTGCCCCCGTCCTCTTCATCTCTCTCTCCTCTCTTTCCTCGTCTCTCTATGCTCTGTCGTCACTCTCGCCTCTCTCCTGTCTCCTGCCTCTCTCTCCATCTCGTCTCCTCTCTACCTCTCGTGGAATCACCCGTCTAACTCGACGCCGTCTAAAATCCCGGGGGAGAACAAAAAGCTCCCTCATTTATAACTTCTGCTCTAACGAACCCTAGCCCGGAAAAACCACTCCCGGTCTCGAGACTCAGCAGTGGTCCACAATTCTCATGCTCATGCGGTGAAAGATCCACGCCTCGCTCTCTTCTCTCTCTCTCTTCTCCTACTCTCTCTTCTCCATCTCCTCTCTCTTGCTCCCTGAGCCTCCTCTCTCTCCTCTCATCGAGACCTCTCGCACTCTCTTCTCTCTCTATCTCATGGATCAGGCGCCTAATCCTTGTGTAACTCCTCTGCCTCTCTCACTACCACTGCCGCTCTCGCCTACCCTCCTCCTCCTCCACTGCCTCTACTCCTCTAATCTACTCCGTCTTAAAAATCCTCCTACTCCAACCCTTTGCTCCCCTCATTTCTCACTCTATCTCGCCTCACCCTAGCCCCGCCCGCCTTCCCACATCCTCCGTCTCTGTCTGAGCCAGTGGTGTCCACAATCTCCTGCTCCTGCTCCCTAGCTCCTTCTCCTGCTCCTTGCTCCTTCTTCCTGCGCCTGCTCCTCCTGGCTCCTCCTCCTCCTCCTTTCATCTCATCCTCCTCCTGCCTCCTCCTCTCCTCCGCCTCGCTCCTCCTCCTCCCCGCCTCCTCCTCCTCCTCCTCCTCCTCCTGCTCCTCCTCCTCCCTCCTGCTCCTCATGCTCTCCTCCTGCCCTCCTCCTCCTCCTCCTGCTCCTCCTCCTGCTCCTGCTCCTCCTCCTCCTCCTCCTCCTCCTGCTCCTCCTCCTCCCCTCCTCCTCCCTCCTCCTCGTCCTCCTGCTCTCCTCCTCCTCCTCTCCTGCTCCTCCTCCTCCTCCTCCTCCTCCTCCTCCTCCTCCTGCTCCTCCTCCTCTGCTCCTCCTCCTCCTCCTCCTCCTCCTGCTCCTCTCCTCCTCCTACTCTCCTCCTCCTCCTCCTCTCTCCTCCTCCTCCTCCTGCTCCTCCTCCTCCCTCCTCCTCCTCCTCCTCCTCCTCCTCCTCCTCCTCCTGCTCCTCCTCCTCCCTCCTCCTCCTGCTCCTCCTCCTCCTGCTCCTCCTCCTCCTCCTCCTCCTCCTCCTGCTCCCTCCTCCTCCTCCTCCTCCTGCTCCTGCTCCTCCTCCTCCTGCTCCTGCTCCTTCCTCCCTGCTCCTGCTCCTGCTCCTCCTAGCTCCTCCTCCTCCTCCTCCTGCTCCTGCTCCTCCTCCTCCTCCTGCTCCTCCTCCTCCTCCTGCTCCTCCCCTCCTCCTCCTCCTCCTCCTCCTCCTCCTCTTGCGCCTGCTCCTGCTCCCTCCTCCCTCCTTCCCTCCTCCTCCTCCTGCGCCTGCTCCGGCTCCTCTCCTCCACCTGCTCCTGCGCCTCCTCCTCCTTCTCCGCGAGGGCGTCCCGTCAGATGACCCTCCACCTACAACCCCCCCTCTCCCTCCCCCACTCCGCCCTCTCCTCTCTCCTCCCTCCAACCCCTTCCCTCCCCCCCCCACTCCCCCCCACCCCCCCCCCCCCCCCC
>JADBJO010009030.1:65000-67500 GCA_016801955.1 Conus betulinus | reverse complement strand
CCCCCTCTCTCTACCCACTGTCCCTCACCACCCGGCCCGTAACGTCAAGTGTCTGATCACGAAGCATTTTATATAGAGATTTCCGCATTGGTCGCATTAAACCTTTGACCGCCTAATGTTTTTATGGATGGCAGAGTTGAAGGACAGTAACGCTTGCTTGTGCCGAGTTTGGGGGAGAAGGAATGGCCTCCCTTTGTTCCCGTCGGATGATGGTCATACTTCAGGGTTACAGGAGAGGTTCAAGTAGTAATGGAACCGTTTGAAACAGATTTTTTTTTTTTGTGGGAAAACAAAGATGATTCTTGACCTTCCACTAGTGAGTTTATAGGACTAGTTCAATACTGTGTATAGACAAGGACAGTTTTAATACACGTGACCAATGGGCTTCTAGTGTCCCTAAGCTATTGTAGTGGCACAAGGCTTTGAGAGTGAAAAGTTAAGCAGTCAACAGGGAAAGGGGGGCGGGGGGGGAGGGGGGGGGGGGGTGGGGATGTGTTGATTGTGCATGTGTAATGCGTA
The DNA here is from genome assembly GCA_016801955.1 of Conus betulinus. NCBI lineage: Eukaryota > Metazoa > Mollusca > Gastropoda > Neogastropoda > Conidae > Conus > Conus betulinus. Next base: position 66,981 of record JADBJO010009030.1, on the reverse strand, counting down.
GTCCATGATCCTGCTAAGATTACGAACTGCATAAAAATGTTCGCATCATACGTGAACTTGGGCTGCGCGTAATCGATTTCACACACACACTCCGCTTATTGCACAAAATTTCTGCATAATACGTGAGCTTGGTTTGGCGTAATCATATTCCCACAACACTTCGCTTATTGCATAAAATTTGTGTGTAATACATGAACTTAGCTACGCCGCTACCCGGTGTGTGTGTAAAAAAAAAAAAAAACTTATTCCCTTCATTTATTATCCACGTCAAAATCGATGACAACAAAATTAACGTATTTTAAGAGCTAGAAGTGAGAAATTAAGTCTTCTCTTATTGCACTGTTTTTTTGTTTTTTTTTTTATTTTTCATTCACCCCTATTAGAAACAGTGCTACGAGGACTTTGGGAGTGAAAGTTTAGCAGACAACAGGAAAAAAGGGAGGGTGGTGTAAACTGTGCATATGTCACGCGTATCCATTTTCTGCCCCACTTCACATACTGTGCAAATTTTTGTGCGAAATACTTGAACTTGGGTTATGAATAATCCATATCCCCACGCAGTTTACATCATGGATGTCCGTCGGGGGATGACGAAGACGTCAGTGACTCCGCATGTGTGAGTGCAAGCCAAAGCTGGACACACAGATACGTCCACACTCTGGGCATGCGACAGCTATCATTGGGTCAGATCTCCTCTCTTTGCGGGCTTGGCGCTTCTGGTCCAGTTCCTGCGAACGCTTCTCTTCGAAGCTGTTTACTCCTTTGTGGACAGCAAGTCGCCAGGCACTGCAGTCTGTGGCAATCATCCCAGCCCCGAAGCGGGATGCCACAGGCTGCCAGTGATACTTTCAGGCAGTCTTTGAAGCGTTTGAGTGGCCGCCCAGTGTTTCTTGTTCCAGCTGCCAGCTCAGAGAAGAAGACCATTTTTGGAAGTCGCGTGTCGTCCATTCGTACCACATGCCCAACCCACCTCAACTGCACTTTCATGATCAGCGCCTCGATACCAGGCATCTTGCTCTGCGAAGCACTTTTGTGTTGGAAATCCTGTCCTCCAAGGAGATGCCCATGATCTTATGCAGGCAGTGAAGTGGAACTGATCCGGAGTCTTCAGTTGTTTCCTGTACAGTGTCCAGGTCTCACAGCCTGTAGAGCAGCGAGCGAGGTGACAACGACTGCTCTGTAGACTGCCAGCTTGGTACTTAGAGTGATGCCCACGCTCTCCCCACACTCTGTTCCAAAGCCTGCCGAAGGAAGCTCCTGCTTTCGCCAGTCTGTTCGACACTTCTTTATCCAAGCCACACGATGAAGACAACCAGCTCCCCAAGTAGGTGAAGCTGTCAACATTGTTCAGGGTCGTGTCCTCGATCACGATCTTTGGTTCTGGGGGAGAGAGGCCAGGTGCTGGTTGGAGCATCACTTCTGTCTTCCGCAGGCTGATCGTCAAGCCAAAGGCCTTTGCTCCTGCAGACAGGCGACTGAAAAGCTCTTGAGGGTCTGGTTCGTTGAGTGCTGCGAGTGCACAGTCATCGGCAAACAGGAAGCCTCTCACAAGGGCCTCAAGAACTTTTGTTCTGGCCTTTAAGCGCCTTAAGTCGAAGAAGCGGCCAGTACATCTGTAAACGGACAGTGATCCCTGCGTTGGTACTGGTGAGAGATCAGAACTCAGCATTGTGGCGAACATGAGGCTGAACAGGGTTGGTGCCAGGACACATCCTTGCTTCACTCCGTTGGACACGGGGAAGGGGTCAGACACAGTGCCGTTATTCACTACGCAAGCCATCATGCCGTCATGGAAGGATCGTATAATCTTGACAAATACTTTCGGTAGGCAGCCAAGTTTGGACAGTATAGCCCACAGACCCTCGCGACCTGACGGGTATCGAAAGCCTTTGTCAGGTCCACAAAGAGGATGAAGAAGTTCTGATTCTGTTCCTGGCACTTCTCTTGCAGCTGGCGAACAGCGAAGATCATGTCGATTGTC
>JADBJO010009030.1:57500-60000 GCA_016801955.1 Conus betulinus | reverse complement strand
TTATTTTTATTATTTATGTTATTTTTTTTCATTTCTCTTCTATCTTCATTTGATGTTCCTTTATGATTGTATGACCGCTTTGTTTGCTTGTTTGCTTTCTTACATTATTTCGTTTCACTGCATGTTGTAGTCCCCTACTCAGGGCGAGGACTGGATGTAAAAAAGCACGTCAGTGCTTATCTGTTATCCTCGTAAATAGAGAATTTTGTCTTGTCTTGTCTTGTCTTGTCTTGTCTTGTCTTCTCTCTCTCTCTCTCTCTCTCTCTCTCTCTCTCTCTCTCTCTCTCTCTCTCTCTCTCTCTCTGATTGCCTCAAGTTCCGTTCTTCGTTATTGTCAGTGCCTAGATCAGACCGTTAATAGAAACTAAGCATACTATTGTTGCTTTGTTTTTCTCACTGTCTGATAGTGCTGACTGTTTACCTGTTATTGAGAATGATGCTCACCAAGTTGTTTCTGTCAGTAAGTACAAATGGGGTGAAGAAAGTTCAGCTGCTTTTTATGAACGTATGAACTCTGACCATGTCTCATCATCAGTTAGTGAAGCTGCTGACCTTGTTGGTGTTAACACTGATCAAGCCTTGTCCAAGTTCAGTGAATGTTTTGTGTATGCTGGTGAATGCTTGATGAAAACTATTAGACTTGGCATAGGTATGAGAAAAGTTTGGTTCGACCTTGAATGTAAACAAAGCAGAAAAGTATTACGAACACACATAAACAAGTTTCATAGAACTAATAACGATAATGACAGACTTGCCTAAGGCCAGAAAAGGAGAGAGTATAAGGAATTGTTAAGACAGAAAAGGAAGCTACATAATGAAAATATCATTGCATCGTTATGAAGTAATATGAATCTCAAAGAATTCTGGGAAATTGTTCGTTCAGTTAGGCCAAGAACTCAAAGTCAGGGGTCGATTTCTAGTGAACAGTGGTATAATCACTTTAAAGGTGTTTTAATGCACTTACCTGTTGAATTAAACACCAGTTCAGATTTTGATCAATATTATGATAGGGAACCCGTGCATACTGACTGCGACTTTTTGAATCAACCCTATTTCTGTTACCGAAATTGAAGCCGCAATTCAGGCAATAATGAGTAATAAGGCAGCTGGCCCAGATAAGCTTATTGGAGACAAGTCATTATGCCTTTCTTTGTTAAATTTCTCAATACAATTTTTGATGAGGGTTTGTTTCCGGAAAGATTGGTCAGTCTCTATCTTGCAACCACTATTTAAGGAGGGTGATAGGAATTGTCCAGATAACTACCGTGGAATCTCTTTGTTGAATATTTGTAGTAAAATATATAGCGTTGTTCTCAATAGAAAGTTAGCCAATGGATTGAAATCAACAATTGAAATCAAGCAATGACAAACCCCCCGATGTCCAACAGATCACTTGGGGAGGAAACAAGCCGGTTTTCGTGACAAACGAGTGTTTATTTTTTTTTTTGTGGTGATAACAGATCAAAGCATTTTCACTTTACTTTGTTGGTATGATGTTTGTTGAAGCAGGGTTAAGACACTAGGAAGCGGACTCTATGTCGCATTAGCTTTATTTAAACGCCTAATGACCAGACTTGTATTAGGCCAGAAAAGAGAGTTTTGATAAGGAATTGTTTTTTTAAGAAAAGGAAGTACAGAATGAAAATATCATTGCATCGCTATGAAGTAATATCGAATCTTTTTTTTTTTATTCTGGGAAAGGAAATGTTCGTTCAGTTAGGCACTTTAGGAAGCTTTTTTGTGAATGATGAGCCTTTTTGTTGTTTTCTTAAACACCTTAGTTATTAGTTTTATTTTGATCAATATTTTTTTTTTTTTTTTTTGTTTAATAACCCTGACTGCGACTCTTATTGGTCTTTGAACCCGCCAAATTCAGATTTTTAATGATTAAAATAGGACAAGCATTTGTTTCTTTGGTAAATTTCTCAATAATGAGGGTTTGTATTCGGAAGCTCTATGTATAAGGTTTAGGGAGGCTTTCGACACAGTAAGTAGGGATAAATTGTGGAAGGTTCTCTCTGTTAATGGTCTTAATGGAAATTTCTTGAAAGCGTTGCAAAGAATGATAATGTTGTGAAGACTTGTGTTCGAACTAGTGGTGGGCTTACGGATACTTTTCTATGCCCATGGGTCCTAAAAACAAGGTGAGGTGTGTTCACCTGTGCTTTTCTCACTGTTCATCAATGAACTAACTAAAGATATTAAAAACTTTTGGTAGACATGGTATTCAGCTTTCTCCAGACCTCATTGAACTTTTGATTCCGTTATTTGCTGATGATGTTGCATTATTTTCTGATACTGTTATTGGTTTGCAAACGCAACTGAATGTCTTGTATAATACTTCAAAACGTTTAGATTTACTTGTGAATCTGGAAAAGTTAAACATTGTTGTATTCAGGAATGGGGGTTACCTTACTTTGAATGAAAATTGGACTTTTGGTGATGCTCAACTTTTCACTGTTAACATGTATAAGTATCTTGGTATAACACTGACTATAAG
>JADBJO010009030.1:32500-37500 GCA_016801955.1 Conus betulinus | reverse complement strand
ATTATTATTATTATGATTATCACAATAAATGCATAGATAATCATCATCATTATTATTATTATCATCATTATAAATACATGAATAATCATTATCATTATGAATACATAGATAATCATCATCATTATTATCATCATCATTATAAATACATAAATAATCACTGCGTCTTTGTCACCGTCTTTGTTTGTCTGTCTCTGTCTCTCACATTCTTTGCTTGTTTCTCTATCCCCCCCCCCTCTCCCCCCCCCCCCCCACCCCCACCTCCTCCCGCCCTTTTCGTCCTTCTTCATCTCTAGGCCACCTTTCCCTCCCCTTCCCCCTACTCAAAGTTCCATCCCACCCCCTGACTTTTCTCTGTCTCTGTCTCTCTCTGTCGCTCTCTCTCTCATGTGTGTGTGTGTGTGTGTGTGTGTGTGTGTGTGTGTGTGTGTGTGTGGTGTGTGTGTGTGTCTGTGTGTGTGTGTGCGCGCGCGCGCGTGTGCGTGCGTGTGTGTGTGTGTGTGTTGTGTGGTGTGTGTGTGTGTGCACGCGCACTGTGCGCGCGTGTGTGCGCGAGTGTGCGCGCGTGCGCTCGCGCACACGCGCGCACACACTAGCCCGCCTGGGTGTGGGTGGTGGTAAGGTCAATGTATTTCGGAGCGGAAGTGGAGAGAAGTGAGGGAAGAGCTGACAAAAGGAAAAGTTGACCGTTTCTCTCTCCCTCCCCCCCCCCCCACCCCACCCCCGCCCGGCCCCCCTCCCCCCCCCCCCCCCCCTCCTCCTCAAACTGTTTGTCGTGCGGCGCGTGCCCCGTGCCTCATTGGCTGTATTAGCGGCTTTCCCTTTTATCTCTGTCTGTTTGGTCAATCAGTCTGCCAGTGTGTCCGGTCCATCGGTTGCGGACAGTGTGTCTGTTCTCCTCTCTCTCTCTCTCTCTCTCTCCTCTCTCTCTCTCTCTCTCTCTCTCTCCTCTCTCTCCCTCCCTGCTCCCTCTCTCTCTCTCTCTCTGTGAATACAAATTCTCTGTGCATCTGATGTCTGTCTGTCTGTCTGTCTGTCTGTCTCTCTCTCTCTCTCTCTCTCTCTCTCTCTCTCTCTCTCTCTCTCTCTCTCTCTTAAAAACCGCTTTTCCCAATTCCTCTTCATACGGGGAAACTGAGAGGCCTTTCAGTCTAAATTGTATCCTTACCTACAGAAAAATTCGGCCGAAATCTCTCTCTCGTCCTCTCTCTCTGCTCTCTCTCTCCCTCTCTCTCTCCTCTCTCTCTCTCGAATATATCATTCGCTCTCTGTGTCTGTTTCTGTCTATGTCTGTCTGGCTCTGTCCTGGCTGGCTGGCTGGCTGGCTGGCTGTCTGTCTGTCTCTTGAATACAAATTTTTCTGTGTGTCCTGTTTCTGTATCTGTGTAGTCCCATGGCTGTATGGACTGTCTGGTCGGCTGCCTGTCTCTATATTCTGTCTGTCCGTCTGTCCTCTCTGTCTGTCTCTGTCTCTGTCTGTCTGTCTTGTCTGTGTCTGTGTCTGTCTGTCTGTCTGTCTGTCTGCTGTCTCTCTCTCTCTCTCTCTTCTCTCTCGTCTCTCTCTCTCCTTCTCTCTCTCACTCTCTCTCTCTTCTCTCTCTCCCTGCGTTGTGTCCTGCCTTTGATGACGATTGGAGAAAAAAATTTATACCTAGATAACTATGACCATCGGCCAATCCCTGTTCCGTGTGCCAGTGCCAGTTACCCCCATCATCCCTGTTTCCAATGATCGACCTTCTAATGACAAACCACAGTAATCCTGGTACAGTGTTGCGCTTTTTATACAACCAAACTTTTCAGGAGATGTCAGTGATAAATCGATGATGAAAAGTAACTCCTAACATCGATCATGGATTTTGTCGAACTTTTCTTTTTGTGTGATTAAATGAGATGTGTGTGCTCACCCATGTGTCTAGCCTGTGGCCTGACTTTACAAGTTTTGTCAGTGCTTTGATCTGTCCTGCCTGTCTTCTGTCAGTCTGTCCGTCCGTCCATCTGTCTCGAAAATCTGTCTGTCCTGCATTGAAAATAAATCTAGCGTCTCTCTCTCTCCCATAATGTGACTCGTATTCTCCCTCTCTGCTTCTCTCCCTTGTCTCCTTCCTCTCCTTCCTTCCGATCCTACTGTTCTCTCTTCTTCCTCTTCCCCCTGGTTCTACAGCTCCTCCTTCCTGACTCTCTCTCTCTCTTCATGTCATGTTTTCTTCTGTCTCCTGCATGTTCTGTTCTGTCCTGTTCCCCTCTCTCCCCTCCGTCCTGTTCCGTCGTCGTTCCTGTCTCCTCTGCATTTCTCTTCCTTCCTCTCTTCTATCTCCGTTTCTTCCTTCTCTTTTTTCTCCTATTTTCCCCCTATCTCTCTCTCTCCCGCTCCATCTTCCCAGCTCCTCTATCTCTCCTCTCTCTCGTGCAGGGGTGTCTCTCTCTCTCCTCCTTTTCTCCCCTCTCTCCATCCACCTCCAACTCCTCTCTCTCTCCTCCGTCTCTCTCCCATCTCCTCTCTCTTCTCTCTCGTCCTCCGTTTATTTCATCACTAACGAGTCTCTGACACAACTATATCTTTTTCTGCTGTCTGTCTGTCTGTCCTGTCTCTGTCACTGTCACTGGCTCTCTGTTTGTTTATCTTTCATCTATCTGTCTCATCTGTCTTTCTATCTATCTTATCGGCAAAGTCACCATTTCGCGCGCATCGCGCCGCTCGGCCTGTCTGTCGCCTGTCTGTCTCTGTCTGTCCTCTCTCCTCTGTCTCTGTCTCCTCTCGGTCTCTCTCTCTCTCTCTCGTCCTCTCTATCTCTGTTGTAATAAAATCGTTCAGTCATTCATACAATCCCTCTCTCTTCTTTGGTTTGTGTCCCTCTGTCTCTGGTCCGGCCTCTGTCCTCTCCTCTCTCTCTTCATCTCCCTCTTCTTCTCCTCTCTCTCCCCTGCTCCCTCCGACTTCTCCTCTCCGTCCCTCTCTCTCCTCTCGCCATCCCGGGTCTTTCTGTCTCTGTCTCTCCCTCTGTCTCTCTCTCTTCTCTCTCCTCTCTCTCCTCTCCTCACTCTCTCTCTGTGTCTCTCTCTCTCCTCAATCTCGTCTCTCTCCCTCCTCTCTCTCCTGTTCTCTGGCTGTCTGTCTTCCCATGTGCATGAACATAAACACTCACATGTAAAAAGACCAGGCAATCAACACAGCCCCATCCGTCATAACCACACGACAGTTATTCTTTACCAACGAGTCAAAAAGTCAGTTGGCCCATATCAATCCCCCCCACCCACCATGGGTGTCAGTGCCACACAACACCGCCTCCATTCATTTCGAAAGAAAAGAGCAATCTGACCTGATCTAACCTCTAACCACCCTAAAAGACCACCACCGTTACACGCAAACACATCCGACCAACCCCTGAAAGACCGCCGCGCTCCGGACCACTCAAACCGAAGACCGCCCGACCCGCCACCCCCTCCCCCCTTCCACCCCACCCCCCTGCCCCCCTCCCCCCTGCCCACCCTCTCTCCCCCCATGCCCACCTTCTCCCTCCCTTTCTAACTGTTCGGTTACACCTCTGTCCCCACATCCCCTCCTTCACTGCACCACTCTCCTCTATACCTCCTTCTCCCCCTCCTCCATCTCCCCCTCCTCCATCTCCCCCTCACACATTCCCCCCATCCCCCCATCCCCTTGTTTCAAACCCTCGTTCGATCACGCACCTACAAGTTATCAATGACATTCTTCTCGCGACATCGGTGGTGGCGCGGGCTTTTTTTATTCTTTCTTTCTTTTCTTTCTTTCCTTTTTTCTTTTTCCTTTCTTTTTTTTTTCTTTTTACCAGTTACTGGGACCCGGGCTGTCACGTGAGCGGAAAAGGAACGCCACGCATGCGCACTCGTGCCCCAGGGGGTAGTCAGGGAGCTTTGAGCGAGGTGCAAATACATGAATGGGCCTACACTTGCTCCAAACGGGCCTCGGCCCCCCCATGTTTGAGGAAGAGGAGTTTTGTTAGAAGAGCAGAAGCTCGGCTGCAGAATGGTGGTGGGGTGGGGTGGATGATGGGGGTTTGGGGGGGGAGAAGAGAGAGGAGAGAGAGAGAGAGAGAGAGACAGAGAGAGAGACAGAGAGAGAGGACAGACAGGACAGACGGAGACAGATGGACAGACACAGAGACAGGGACAGACAGACAGAGACAGGGGCAGAGAGAAGACACACAGAGAGAGAGAGAGAGAGAGGAGAGAGAGAGAGAGACGGACGGACAGACAGAGACAGAGACAGTGAGAGACACACACAGAAGAAGGAAGAGAGAGAGAGAGAGAGGGAGAGAGAGAGAGAGAGAGACAGACAGACAGGACAGACAGACAGACAGACAGACAGAAGACAGACAGGGACAGAGAGAAGCACAGAGAAGAGAGATAGACTGACAGAGAGAGAGAGGAGAGAGAGAGAGAGACAGACAGACAGACAGACAGACAGACAGACAGACACAGACGGACATACAGAGACAGAGACAGACAGACAGACAGACAGACAGACAGACAGACACACACACAACACCACACACACAAACAGGAGAGACAGACACACACAGAGAGACAGACAGACAGACAGACACACACAGACAGCACACCACAGACAGACAGACACAACATACGGAACAGACAGAGACAGAGAGAGACACACACACAGAACGGGAGAGAGAAGAGAGAGAGAGAGAGAGAGAGGAGAAGAGAGAGAGAGAGGAGAGGAGAGAGAGAGAGAGAGAGAGAGACAGACAGACAGACAGACAGACAGACAGAGAGGGGGGGAAAAGGATGTGAAGGAAGAGAGGGTGGTCGGCGGTCGGCGGAAGAGATGGGCCGAAAAGTTTGTTTGTTTGTTTGTTTATGGATGAGATGGGAACGAAAATAGTGTCCACAGAAAGAGGGGAGGCGCGTGTCATTATCATCGTCATTGTCATTGTCGTTATCATAATTATTGACAGTACAAACAAAAAGAAAGCGCCTATCCTCGGCTAGGGACCAGATACCCAGCG
>JADBJO010009030.1:22500-27500 GCA_016801955.1 Conus betulinus | reverse complement strand
GATAGACGGAGGGAGAGAGAGATAGAAGGAGAAGGGACAGACGACAGGACAGCCAGGCATAGAGACAGGATAAGACAGAGACGATAGGAGAAGATGGGGAGGAAAGGTACGTGATGAGTGAGAGAGGAGGCAAATGAGAAAGAGTTGTGAGGGAAGAGAGTGAGAGAAAATAGGAGTGAGGGATAAGATAGAGAGTGAGAGAAGAGAGAGGGAGAGCAGAGAGAAGTCAGACTTTGTCGCGACGGAGACTTCGTGAGCAGAGGAGAGAGGTTGAGGAAGAGAGAGAGATGAGAGAGAGAGAGAGGAGAAGGAGAGAGAGGTGAGCAGAGAGGAGGAGAGCAGAGAGAGCGATGAGATAGAAGAGAGAGAGAAGAGAGAGGAGCAGAGTGAGACAGAGAGGAGAGAGAGAGGAGAGAGCGAGAGAGGATGGGAGGAGGAGAGAGAGAGAGATGCACACACACACACACCACACACACACACACACACACACACACACACACACACACACACCACACACACCACCACACACACACACCAGATAGACACACGGACAATACCGACGCAGACAGTCAATAACACAGTCCCAGAGATATTCTAGCATTCCGATTTTCGGCTGTCATTTTCGTCAGAACCATTACCCATCCCTAAAAGTCCATGTATTTCTACTGCCGCTATGGGCTCCTTGAACACATCTCACGACTGGATTCTTCCCAAATATCCCGAACGAGATCCAAACAGCAACATCATTACGGAAACACTTGCACCAAGCATAAGGCACTTGAGAGAAGTCGACGACTCGTAGAACCAGACAAAAAAGTTCAAAATGTTCACATTGTCGCAAGCAGCATTCCTTTTTTTTTTTTTTTTTTTTTTTTTTTTAGTACGGCGTTGTATTTGTTTTCTTGTGGGAGCAAGAGTTACTCTACTTGTTTGTTGTTTATATTGCTTGCTGTTCCCTGCCTCTTTTTCATATTTACATTAGTTTTTTTATTGATAAAAAGAGACAGGGACGAAGTTTAAACAATCTGACTCAGCTCCCTCCCTCCCCCACCCCCTCCCCCCCTCCCCCCCCCCCCCCCCCTCTCCCCTGTTGAAAATCCACTGCATCTTGGAGACAAACTCAAAACTGTAAAGGTTGTGTATTGAAAGTCAAAACCAGTGGCAAGATTTAAAACATCTTGTTTGGCTTCTTTCTGTTGAAAAAGAAAATGAAATCACTTCACCTTCAAGACGAACACGAGGGTTGTGGGTTTAGTGTTTACAGGTCAAAAAGACGTTTTTCAGCTACTCATATATTGAAATAATTATAATTTTCCCATGTGAGCATGCCAGCTTCATGAGCCGAGATAATAACTGCTTTCCCAGGAAAAACCACAATTATCATAATTATATAGGGAACACAGGGCTATGTCCAGCATCTTTGAAAACCACAACTGTTTTCCTTTGGATGATAACTATTTTCACAGTTTGTTTTTGTTTTTGTTTTAAGTCTCAAGTGTTTTCCCCTGTTTTCCCCAAGAAAAAAACAGCCATTAGCGGTGCTATCTCTAGGGATCACCAAAAGTGTTTTCTCTTTTTCGAGGGAAAACAGACATTATCCCCGAAAGAAAATCATAAAACTAAGAAGAAACACAGTCGTCATCCGCAGGATCACAGCATTTTCCCATTAGTACTTGCTGTGGTGAGCTGTGATCATGTCTATTTTCCCTATTTACGACGCAACGAAACCTATTTTCCCAAGAAAAAACACGGATGATGATTATAATTCCACGGAAAATGGGAACAGTAACAGTGATGCTCACTCAAAACAGGAAATCAGTTCATTATCCACAGGAAAACAGAGGGAAGAGGGCGGGTGATGGGTGGTGGTGGGTGTGGTGGGAGTGTGTGGAGTTGTGATCCTGGGATAATTATTGTTTTCCCTCTTTCGTTGTCTTCCTCGAGGATCATAGCGAATCATCGTCGCCTTTCGACGCTCGTATGCTGCCATACCACCACCGCGCCTCCCCGGCGCCCAACATAGTACCGTTTTTTTTTTTTTTTATTGGTAAACAGAGCTTGTCGGTATCTCTACTCCCGACCTTCACTCTCGTGCACACGGCACTATCAACTGGCCTGTCCGCCCACGCCACACCTGTTCGTTCGGACGCTGAGTAGGGTTCCACACCCAGAGAGAGAGAGAGAGAGAGAGATAGAGAGAGAGAGCGAGAGAGAGAGAGAGAGGAGAGGAGGGGGGTGGAGCAGGGTAGGAGGGGGGTGTGGTGGTAGAGAGGGGGGGGGGGGGAAAGTGAGGGGGGGGGGGGGGGGGGGGGAGGGAAGTCGCGGGATTGGTTTCATTGAGTTTTACCGTCCCTTCGCCAGGTGAAGTAGCAGGTCGATGTTGTATGGTGTTGTGGTCTGTTTGGGGCGTCCGCCCACCTGATCAGAACCATAACATGCTCTACTACAATAAGGCCACCAGCGGGGTCTTCCTCAATGGCTGCTTAGGAGACTGGTTCAAGACAACTGTTGGTTTGAGGCAAGGCTGTTCACTTTCACCCACTCTTTTCAGACATTTACCTGAAGAGAATCAGGGCCAACGCACTGGTGGTGACATCAAGGCTCAATAAGTATTGGGGACAGGACAGTCACAACCCTACGCTTTGCTGATGACATCGAAGGGCTAGCAGGAGAAGAGCAGGAACCCGCCAACTTGGCAGAGCGCCTTGACAAATGTTTCTGCTGCATTCGGCATGGAGATCAGCGCCGAAAAAGACAAAACTTATGACCAACAACACCCACGGCATCAGCGCTAACACCGCTTTTAAGGGTGAAACACTAAGAGATGGTTCAGAGCTTCGAGGTACTCAGGGCAATTGTTTCAGATGAGGGATCAAAACCTGAAGTGTTCTCCAGAGTGGTGTAAACGACAGCAGCGCTAGCCAGACTAAGACCCCCCCCCCCCCCCCCCCCCCCCCTCCCCCCCCGGAACGACAGAAACATCAAGATCACTTCCAATATCAGAGTGATGGATGCGCTGTCTGGTCATTGTCACATTCCTCCAGGCCTGTGAAACGTGGACTCTGGCAGCTGAACTTGAGGGAAGGATTCAGACATCAGAGACGAGACACTTCTGCCAGATCCTTGGCATCTCCTACAAAGACAAACACTACCAACGTGGAGGTCCAGACCAGAGTAAGGCAAGCCGTTGGACCATACGAAGACCGGTTGTCCACAGTAAAAAAGAAGGGAAATGAGATGGTGTGGTCTTGTATCAAGATAACAGGACTTGCCAAAACCATTCTACAAAGAACAGTGCGAGGAGGCAGAAGGAGAGGAAGACAGCGGAAGAGATTAGGGAGGGGGGGGGGGGGGGGAGGGGGGACAACATCAGTGAATGGACTGGCCTCACACTCAGCCAATGTTGATGGCGTCTGAGAACCGGGAGGGGTGGAGGAAGCTGGTTGCGAAATCTGCTGTGTCGGCCCAACGGTCTCAAGACTCCGGGATAGGTGATAGGTGATGGATGATAGGTGATAGGTGATGGATGATAGGTGACAGGTGATGGGTGACAGGTGACAGGTGATGGGTGACAGGTGATGGGTGACAGGTGACGGGTGGGGATGGGTGACAGGTGATGGGTGACAGGTGATGGAGACAGGTGACGGTGATGGGTGACAGGTGATGGGTGACAGGTGATGGGTGGTGGGTGGTAGGTGATGGGTGGTAGGTGATGGGTGATGGGTGATAGATGATAGGTGACGGGTGATGGATGATAGGTGATGGGTGATAGAGATGATAGGTGACGGGTGATGGGTGATAGGTGATGGGTGATAGGTGACTAGCTGATAGGTGATGGGGGTGATGAGTGACAGGTGATGGGTGATAGGTGATGGGTGATAGGTGATGTTGACAGGTGATAGATGATGGGTGATAGGTCATGGGTGATAGATGATAGGTGACGGGTGATAGGTGATGGGTGATAGGTGACTAGCTGATAGGTGATGGGTGATGAGTGACAGGTGATGGGTGATAGGTGATGGGTGATAGGTGATGTTGACAGGTGATAGATGATGGGTGATAGGTCATGGGTGATGGGTAACAGGTTATAGATGATAGGTGATGGTTGATAGATGATGGGTTATAGGTGATGAGTGATAGGTCATAGGTGATGGTTGACAGGTGATGGTTGACAGGTGATAGGGGGGTGAGGGTGGGGGTGGGGGGGAGGGTGGATTTCTACCGATGATATCACATACAATCTTGAAAGACATCCTTCCCCTCGTTGACGTTTACATTTCAGGCCTTTTCACTCACCCGTGACCCTGTCTATAAAGGGCCAAGTGGTATCCCTCCAATATAGCCCCATTCCCTTGATGATTTAAGAATGGTGTTTATTTCTATAGCGCATATTCCATAAAAAGGCTCAACAGCGCTTTACATTTCAAGAAAGAGCAAACGAAAAAAAAAAGAGTTATAACAGTCATGCGCCTTGAAAAACACAAAGCCTCGAGATATCAAATACCCTCTTGCACAAATCAAATAATATAGAAACATGCACCTTTGTACTAATTCACATCAGTTTTGGTCAGAGACCTTGCATGTGTGTGCATGTGTGTGTGTGTGTGTGTGTGTGTGTGTGTGTGTGTGTGTGTGTGTGTGTGTGTGTGCATTGTGCGTGCATAATGTGTGCGCGCAAGGGTGTGTGCATGGAGGTGTGGTGTGTGTTGTGTGTGTGTGTGTGTGTGTGTGTGTGTGTGTTCGCGCACATGTGCGCATGTGTGCATGTGCGTGTATGCGTACATCTGTGTGGATTTGTACATAATAACCTTACAAATATCACAGTTATTCATATCATTAACATTAACAATTAAATGTTACAATGACAATAAAAACACATCACACACACAAAATGGTTTTTCCACTAAGAAAACTGATCACGGAACATTATATAATCACACGCACTAAGATCCTTGATTTACAATTGCATATCAACACTACATTGCATTCACAATTAACAA
>JADBJO010009030.1:7500-10000 GCA_016801955.1 Conus betulinus | reverse complement strand
TTTTACTTTCCTGTGATGAGATGTAATTGATTGTATCTTTATATTTGAATTTTTTTTTTTTTTTTAGAAAAAAGAGTTACCGCCAAAGACACAGACAAAGTACGGGACCAAGCACAATGCATTTCGACCTCTTGGGTCTTCTTCAGGCGAAAACAAAATACATTGAGGACACTGAAAACGAAGGGAGAAACCACTAATCTTCTCATATTCGGCGCAAAACAAAAAAAAAACGATTTTTTTAATATTTGTTTTCTTTTATTTTTTAATTTGATGTTGCTTGGGATGTTTTTGAATTGTTGCTGCGTTATTTTTTTTCTTTTGTTTGATTTTTAATTGTTGCTTTTCTTTTTTTTTTTTTGTCTAGGATCACATGAAGTGAATCGATATTAAATGGAAGAACACAAAGTATGTCTATTTTTAAATTGAAAAATGATACTATTTTTTAAAAAACCCCTCATGACAGTGCCTTGGTTCAACCGTAAGATCCATATATTTTACCCGCTAATTTTTCTGGTTTACTTCGATACCCAGCTGATTGAAGTGGCAGAACTCATGCATTGTGAAAAGCCTTTGATAAAATTCATCTGTCAACATATTCTTGACATAGGGAATGAAACTAGTTTTAGCTGGCATCTAAGTCACTTAACTCATGTCTCTATATGCAGTAACTGACTGTCTGGTTTCTTCATATACCAGACAGTTTGAGACACGCCAGGGTGTTTGGATTTTAGGTGTTTACACATTTTTATGTGTCTACATTCATTTAAAAAAAATAATAAATAAAGGCCGAAACTTGAACTACACAATCAAAATAGGCTCCAATTTGCTGATCAGGTACAACACAAGTTTGTGCCTATTGGTCTGTGTTCCTGACTTCTTGCTACTCTGACTTCCTGGTGTTCATAACTCATTCCCTCCCCGTTCTACAGACCTCAGGCAAAGCAGCAGAAACATTTAACTTAGTTGTAGACAGCATGACTAAGCATTTACGAGAAATAGTTATTTAACTTGATTGTTTCACGAAAGCCAATGTGCTATCCATTTTCAAAAAAAAGTACATTTGCGTTTTCAAGGTTACTTGACAACGGCACAGCGGGTCGATTGAATGCATGATTTTCTGCTGTTTGGACAAATCAATGACCAGTTCATTATACACAGTTTGAAAATAATAAAAAACTTTGTTTCAGACATCTCACACATCAAAATAATCAGATTAAGTGTTCTTGTCATGCACATAAATACGTCAGGGCACACACCTCTCAGAACATCATAGAGTTTGCACCTTAGTTCGCTTATCACACAATTCCCCCCCCCCCCCCCCCCCCCCCCCCCCCCCCCATGTAAACCGGCTACGGCGTGTTCCTCTTACTGCATAAATTGCCTTCCCAAAGACAACGAAGACGACAATATACACAGTTTAGTCATGTTTACCAGAAACTTCTGAACAGTTGCATACGGGGTAAATTCTAAGGTTCGGTCTTTATCCTGCTCCTGAACTGTCCGTCCTTCAACTTCTGTCTAATTCTGTCAATTTTGTGAATGTCTTGTTCCATCGTTTATGTTTTTACGCACGGCCAACATTACCAATAAAAGGCCATTGTTAATTGAACCAGCTTTCAGATGGCGAATGCACTTCATCTGGCCGGCGATCACGGCGATCTTGTGTCTGCTCCATCTTCTGGATCGCGATTCAGGTGCGGTGAGGTTCGCAAACCTCACCAAAGCCAGGTCTGCAGGAGCAGGAGGGAGGGGGAGGGGAAGATCACTCAGCATAGTCAGGGAACTCTATATTTGGGTTCGTGCAAAAGGGGAGATAATTGACCAACCGCGCGACTGACTGCTCTCCCCCACGATGGAAATCAGCTTGCGATAACTCTCCTGTCAGGGAAATCACTTTGTTGTTAGTTGGCCTAATTTTCCCTCTTCTCGATTCTTAAGTGAACACCTTCAATTCGGGAATGGCCGAAATATTCTGGTGAACAACGCTCTGTGAATCAATGATTTCGGACAAAGAGAGGACTAAAATCGATTTTACAGTCTGTTTGAAACAGTTCCAAGTTCAGTGACTCTAGCTATATAGCTCAGCACCGGCGAGTAGTCCCTGCAAGCTGTGTTCTTTCCCTTTAGAAGAAAAACGTTCAAACTTCAACTTAACTCTTTTCTGCCCCGACCAGCTCCTACCCAAAGCTGAATTTGCTACAGGCTGAGCTGGGAAGACTGGGACCCACACAGTCAAGTTCTACCCACTTCATGGATTTCGCCTCCGACGATGTTGCTCAAATCTCCCGACCAACACGGCAGGTGTCCGTATCTCTCGGGCCTGGGTGACGCTGGAATATTATGAAAGTAAGCGTAGTGTACAGCCCTGTCATGCGGTCACAGACCAGGATGGAAATCCATAGCATCATCTTTATCATCCTTATCCTCATCTATCAGCATTCGTAAAGCATAGTCTCAAATTCTTGAGCCTTCATGCCCTGACCTCATGGTGACTTCACTT
>JADBJO010009030.1:0-2500 GCA_016801955.1 Conus betulinus | reverse complement strand
GTGTGTGTGGGGTGCGTGTGTGTGTGTGTGTGTGTGTGTGTGTGTGTGTGTGTGTGTGTGTGTGTGTGTGTGGTGTGGTGTGTGTGTGCGTGTTGTGTGGTGTGTGTGTGCGTGTGTGTGTGTGTGTGTGTGTGTGTGTGTGTTGTTGTGTGTGTGTGTGTGTGTGTGTGACAGTTGCGTGTGTGTGTTGTTTGTGTGTGTGTGTGTGTGTGTGTGTGTGTGTGGTGTGTTGTGTGTGTGTTTGTGTGTTGTGTGTGTGTGTGTGTTTGTGGGTGTTGTGTTGTGTGTGTGTGTGTGTGTGTGTGTGTGCGAGAGAGAGAGAGGAGAGAGAGAGAGACGAGAGAGAGAGTGTGAGAGAGAGAGAGATAGAGAGCGTGAGAGGGGGAGAAGTCCATTAAATTTTAATGAATACAGAATCCTAAAAAAAAAGCATCCGGGGGTGAAAAAATCGAAGTGAATGCTCTTAGCGCTCTTAGCACCGCGCCTAAGTTTGGATGCCATTATGTTGGTAACCACCATGGCAGTAAGTTAATGTTCTTCTTGTTGGTTTGTTTTTTCTCAGCATATCACGTAGCGTTTTTTCTTTTCTTTTTTTTTTTTTTTTTTTTTGTTTTGTTTTCGTTTTTATTTTTGTTTGTTTTCCCCTGTTTTCTTTAATCAAAGGAAGAATTATGATCAATCCCGTATGAATCCGACAGCGCTGAAAAAGACTCCAAGCTATCGGCCCGGGCGGCAATAACGAATGAAAAAAAACTTGAAAACGCTTGACATGTAGAGTGATTCATCACCGACTTTTTTGGTCAGCTGCCTCGCGATTGGTGGAAAAGACCTTCGGTGTTCATCTGTGAACTGGCTATCCCACTAAAGACTGTCGCTGACGTTTCGCTTGATATTTTATCAATCAGCGCTGGTCACACATCGTCAACCAAGAGTAAAAAATACCCATGAACCTCACCATTGGTGGCGGCGGCAACGTAGTAGACCAACTCCTTTCAAAACAACAGAAACCAAAAAAACAGAACACGAAAAAGCGAGAAAAAAAAAAAAAGAAGAGAAAAAGAAGATGGAGCTGGGGTAAGCAGTGGGATCGGAAGAGGAGGGAAGGGCAGAGAGAGAGAGAGAGAGAGAGAGAGAGAGAGAGAGAGAGAGAGAGAGAGAGACAGAGAGAGACCGAGAGAGAAGAGAGAGACAGACGAGAGAGACAGACCTATAGAGAGAGAGCACATATAGAGAGACAGAGACAGACAGAGAGAGGATACAGGGGGGTAGAGAGAGGAAGGGGTCATCAAGAAGAAAGAAGAAGAGAAGAAGAAGACGAAGAAGAAGAGAAGAAGAAGAAGAAGAGAGAGAGAGGAGAGAGAGAGAGAGAGAGATAGAGAGGAGAGGGAGAGAGAGAGAGAGAGCACTGGTTTAACAATCAAAACTCAAATAAGTACCTGAAAAAAAAATAAGCTCGTTTTCATTTGATTAATCTATACGGCCATTGAATGAAACTGAAGTGTAGACAAAAACAAAAAAAAAACAACAAAAAATACGAAACAAAACAAAACAAACAGACAAACAGACTTACAGACAGCCCACAAAACAGTCAGCCATACATACGGACAGTGGTCCAAAAGAAGATAGAAAGACATTGTACTACAGATACGACCACAGGCGAGCGCATAGATACGCACGAACGAAGAAAGATCCAAATCAACATGAAGAGGCGTTTAATCATGGACTCATCTTCCGAGGGAAATAAACGCGCAAAGTGATGAAAAGGAAGAGGATGAATGGGGGGAAGGGGCAAGGGGGGTAGAGGGGGGAAAGAGGGGGAGGGGAGAGGGGATGGGGGAAAAGGCTTGAGGAGGAGGGTGGGGAGGGAGGGAGAGGGAAAAGAGTGCCCTGATTCTGTGGGAATTTTTTGCGGGGAGTGGCATGAGGGGGGGCCTGGAGAGAGAGAGAGAGAGACGAGAGAGAGAGAGAGAGAGAGAGAGAAGGAGAGAAGGATATGACTGAGAGAGAGGAGATGAAGAGGAAAGACAGAAGAGGAGGTTGAGAGGGAGAGATAGGGAGAGCGAGAGAGAGGGGGGACATTAGAGGAGAGGGAGAGAGAGAGAGAGAGAGATGAGAGAGGGAGAAGGATGAGAGAAGATAGAGAGAAGAGGGGAGAGAGGGGAGTGGAGAGAGAGAGAGAGCGAGAGGAGAGAGGAGAGAGAAGAGAGAGAGGGAGAGAGAGAGGAGAGAGAGGGGGGAGAGAGAGAGAGGGAGAGAGTCCTAGAGGAGGACGAGAGAGAGAGAGGGAGAGAGAATGCGAGAGAGATAGGGGAGAGAAGAGGGAGAGAAGGGGAAAGAGGTTAGAGAGGAAGGAGAGGGGAGAGAGGGGAGAGGGAGAGAGAGAGGAGGGGAGAGAGAGAGGGGAGAGAAGAGAAATCAGGGACCAGACAGAGAAATGCAGTGAAACGACACAATTACATGGCTATATTCTTCAACTGACAAGGGAAGTATATATAATTTC
>JADBJO010009029.1:85000-88472 GCA_016801955.1 Conus betulinus | reverse complement strand
TCCTTTTGTTTTTCTTTTGAAAGATTCGCCGGCATTTTTTTTTTTTTTAAAAATCGACTTCTGTACCAATAGTCACAGTATTGTCATTTATATGTTAAGGTTTTCCGACAGAGACGTACAATTATGGTATATGTCAACGTAAGGGTAAGCGACAGAATTGCAGCGCAAGAGAGAATGGCATTCTCGTGTCATTGGCAGTAGAATAATCCAATGCTACATTCCCCTGCCAGTGACCAATGCCACTGAACCTCAAGACACGGCCAATCTGAAATATATAATGCTGAACAATTAAGTAGTGGGGGAAAACAAGTGCAGGTTAACACATTCTTCCATCATTACAGTAATGATTTGGCAAAGATTAGAAATTGAGAGGGAAAAAAAAAAAAATTGAAGATGAAATAAATTGGAAATTGTATATCATAAATATGAAACCCCCTTCACTAGCTGCATGAGGAAACTATCGCAATCCCTCCCGAAGACAGATCTATATGTGTCGCCCGCTCCGAGGCCTTTCGTCCGCTGGATCGGACTCGTCAGGGTGACACGGCTGATTGTGTCTGTGCTCTTGGCGTCAGATAGAGACACACCACAGTCCATAATTCTGTGGTGTTCCGACCGCCAAGGGTTCGAAAAAGAATGCAACAGCACCCCCAAAGCATATATATATATATATATATATATATATATATATATATATATATATATATATATATATATATATATATATATTTTTTTTTTTTTTTCAAAGCATGGTTGTAAATATTCGGCTGTTGTTGTAACAGCTTCGTTATGTATCTCAGGCTGTATTTCCATATTGTGAGAAGGTGATTGTAACCAGTTTGTCGTATTATCTGTTTCAAACAAATACTTGCACAGTGTCTTCCACCCCTGCCCTCTCCTCTCCATATCGATCTGTCCATCTGTCTGTCTGTCTGTCTGTCTGTCTATCTATCTATCTGTCTATCTGTCTGTCTGTCTGTCTGTCTGTCTGTCTATCTATCTATCTATCTATCTAAAGACACATGTACAAGTACGAGCATTAAGACATGACATTTTTATTATCATTATTATTATTCATACATATCTAATCAATGTTCAATTGCTCATTTTGAAATCGCATCTAGCCATGAAGAAGGGGAAGGGGGGCATTTGAAAGGCGGAGGGAAGAAGGGACAGCGAAATGTATGTGACAAGCTTCCCTTTCATCCCTTTATTAGATACAACAACAACAACAACAACAACAACAGCACCTCTTCTCTAAGCCCAACAACAACCAACTACATGCAATGCTTACACACCAGAGGACTGACAATGAAATTGTTGCTCTGTATTACAGACCATCCGCATATCTTATAATCAAACTCCTGAATGTCTGGTGGAAATTACAACATTCCTGGTCAGATCCGCTTTTTTTTTTTTTCAACTACATCTTAAAATATTTGATATGTCTTTTTGTTTTAAAGCAGTATGCAACATATGCACAATCTGGAGGGGAGGGAAAAAAAGGAGGGAGAAAAGGAAGTAAGGTAAGGTAATGTTGCTTATAGCCCAGCCGACCACAAAGGGCCATATCAGGGCTGTCACCACGTTAAAATCAACTCACAAGTCATTCATTCACACAATTTCAAAAAATACATCTTCTAAAAACCCATCCGAAATTTTGTTAAAATCTTTCCACTGTGAAATCTCAGATTCAGATTCGATGAAAAATGTTAATCTCTTTCAAGAACTCAAAGTTTGCGTCAGGCGGAACATCTCTGAACAAGGTTTTTCATGGAATCTGCTGTAAAATGTTTGTGTCTCACATCATGCAAGTCCCAACACTCTAAAAAAAAAAATGTTTCATTGTGTGAGTGGCGAAATGGTAAGGCGGGAAAACGTGACTCGTAAATGTTTATTCACACTGACTGACCGATACGAGAGTAGGCCGATCTCTTCTCCATTTTGATTTGACTTGGGCCTATACTTTCAATGATACTCGAATGACGTGTACTGCATGCAGAAGATGGGAAAGACGGGAAACAGTATAGGTACCATAACAACATGAGCTGGAAGCGAAATTAAATATTAATTCTTGGCCAAAATTACTCGAATGGAGAAAACTGTGAACATTTGCTGACTTAAAAAAAAAGATCTAAAACTACTCTCTTTTTGTGATGATATCGTAAAAAATGGTACTCATTATACAAACAGTTTAATTTTCTGCGTTAATGAATGCCTTTTGGAAACTCTCCATGCGAAAAAACCTCTTTGAAGTATAAAGACTGAATATCCAGTTGTTTGAGAAGGGTTCGCGGTCGAGGCACTGTAGACAGTTATGATTGTGTTTGTCTCATTAGGAAATGAGGTGGAGGATGGAAATACTTCGAGGGATATATCAAACACACCAAAGTAAAATGATGAAATGTTGACATTGATACTCGACGTTCATAATTGTATATAATTCTTATTAGTTCTCTGTTCCTTGAATTTTTTTAATGGAGCGACTGATGGCGGAGAACGAAGCAAAATTTAGAAAGAGTGGGGGTTAGTTGTCGCCAAATACATTGACAAACAAACAAAGCACAGGACAAGACACTTTGTTTGTCAATGTCCTTGGCGGCAGCTAACCCCCTACTCTTTCTATTTTTTTTTTTTTTTTTTTAGTTCAACCGTTTCGCCGTTTATTTAACAACTTCTATGGCCAGATTTGGCAGTTTTCTCCACAGTTTTAAAACTTAGAGAAAATATTTGCATACGTTTTACATACAATATGACATTTCCATGCGTAATTTTTGTTCTGTGATCAGTACACTGTCATAACCCACCTATGTCAGACAACTAGCACCAAAATGTCCGAACTGCTATGAGGTAATTCATCGTAAAATTGAATTAACCCAAGTACGCTACTCAAACAACCGAAGAAACTGAAGAATTTAAAAACTCATTTGCACACTGTCAGTCCGGCCGTGTCGCACTCGAGCTCTGCCAGGGTGTGTGAAAATGCCACGAGGGATTTGTACCAATCAGCGTAGCGTAGGTTTCTGATAAGGGAGTGTTCGAAGGGGCAAAAAACAAAACAAACTACACAGCCATATGATAAGGAGATCATGTGAAGAATGTTGGTCACGAGTATCTGGTCTTCAGCCGAACATCACGATACATTTCATTCTGTGAAGAACTCGTCAGGACACATGGTTTTTGCTTTGTGTGTTTTTTGGTTTACATTCACTTCCAAACTTGTGGATGCTAATAACTTAAGATAATTATACTTCCAGATAAAAGGACTGGGGAAAAAGGGAGGGAGGGCGAAAGGGGCAAGGAATGATAATCCTTAAGGAATGAAATGCTTACTGAAAAAAAAAAAAAATGATAGATAAACAAAAAAAAAAAAAATTTAAAATTCTGTGCACAGCACTGCTATTTAAAGACAAGAATTTCTAAACAAAGAAGCAAACACCTTTTTACCTACAGAAATTTCCAAATATTCAAG
>JADBJO010009029.1:27500-80000 GCA_016801955.1 Conus betulinus | reverse complement strand
AAAGCACACTGCGCGTGATAGGGACCA
Organism: Conus betulinus; assembly: GCA_016801955.1. Taxonomy (NCBI): domain Eukaryota; kingdom Metazoa; phylum Mollusca; class Gastropoda; order Neogastropoda; family Conidae; genus Conus; species Conus betulinus. Next base: position 79,973 of record JADBJO010009029.1, on the reverse strand, counting down.
GTTGATAGGGGGTCAGTATTATACTATCGTGACTTTAAATTACGGGAACACGTAATTTGTCTATTGTGTTTGGGCAGAACTAATCTTATTTTTTTTCTCTCTTCAAAGCTAGACGTTGAAAAAAAACAAAGATAAAAGTAAAAACGAAAAAAACAAAGAAAGATAAAAAGAAGAAGAAAAAAGAAAAAAAGATACATCGATCGTCATCTTTAGTTTCGTAATGCAACGGGCAGGTCGAATCATTATCACCAGGTTCTCGGTACCTGTGATAACGTGGAATCCAATCGCGCACTTCAACGCTTCAATCTTGCAGGGGCGCAGTTGACGTGTCCTCTGGTATCTTGTCTCAGATAGACTCCCGGCTCTGAAAGTGCCCAGGCTGGCTGCCTGAAATGCTCCCAGCTCTGAAAAGACCCAGGCTGGCTGCCTTAAATGCTCCCAACTCTGAAAAGACCCAGGCTGGCTGCCTGAAATGCTCCCAGCTCTGAAAAGACCCAGGCTGGCTGCCTGAAATGCTCCCAACTCTGAAAAGACCCAGGCTGGCTGCCTGAAATGCTCCCAACTCTGAAAAGACCCAGGCTGGCTGGGCTGAAATGCTCCCGGCTGTGACAAAGACCCAGGCTGGCTGTCTGAAATGCTCCCGGCTGTGACAAAGACCCAGGTTGACTGTCTGAGATAGGCTCAACACTGAAAAAGACCCAGGCTGACTGCCTGAAATGTGATGAAAATGGGACTAACAGATGTCACGTACGTGCCGCAGAAAGTTCATTTCTTTTAATGGTTTTGAATATGACCATTTCAACCGTATGATTGGAACAATTTGGACAATCGGTTTTGCACTCTCCATGTGTCCCTGATTCAAACATTAATTTTCATCCAAACTAAATACGAAGAAAAGTCAATGGTGTCCAGTTTTCTCTCGACGCGGCTCATTCGGACATGATCGAAGCTTTAGAGAGATTTATGTGCAGTTTCTACGATTCAAACTCAAGACGAACGCGGTAATGCCCTGCCTCACATCTTTTCCCCTACTGCCCCCCCCCCCCCCCCCCCCGTCCCCTTTCTCCCGCCAGGTCACACACACATACACACACACACACGCACACACACACACACACACACACACACACCACACACACACACACACACACACACATACACGCACGCACGCACGCACACACACACACACACACACACACACACACACACACACACACACACACACACACACACACACACACACACACACACACACACACACACACACACACGCACGCACGCACGCACGCACGCACACACACACACACGTTTTAAGTTTATTTAATCCTTTGACCCTTACTATGGCACGGAGGAGACTACTTCCATGCTACGCAACCCACATCATGTAAATCAGAAAGAAAAAGATGGAAGACTCCTACATTAACATGGATCTCGTAGGGCTGTGAAAATACATCTTTGTAAATAATGATTATAAAAAAAACTATAAGTCTAATTAAAAAAAAAATCACAACAATATAAGAATATAAGAATTTATCCATCCACCCATCTATTATCTATCTGTCTATCTATCTGTCTACCTATCTATGTATCCATTCATCCATCTATCTCTCCATCCATCCAACTATCTATCTATCTATCTATCTATCCATCTGTTGAACATTCTGGTAGTGAGAGAAACAAGTGCAGGTTAATAATTCTTCCATCATTATGTCAATGACTTGGCAAAGATTCCAAAGAAAAAAAAGGCGGGGGGGGGGGGGGGGGGGTGTAGGGGAGGGATAAAGAAAATAAGAATGAAACTCAGTAAAAGTTTATTATGAATATAAGATCTTTCACTGGCAGCCTATGGAGACCATCGTAAACTATGTTGAAGACAGAACTATTTATCTTGCCTGCTCCTAAGCCTTTCGTATATATTATTGAATAGCAGAGCTGACCTCTCAGACTGTTCCGTATCTTTATATAATGACGAAAGAATTGTTAGCCTGCGCTTGTTTTCCTCCACTACTTCATTGTTAGGCATTTTATATAAATATATGAACTAGACCGTAAAAGTAGATAAAATAAACCAAATTTTCGGCTTTGATTGCCTTGTTCAGGGGGGTACAGACTATGTGTGTGTGTGTGTGGTGTGTGTGTGTGTGTGTGTGATATATATATATATATATATATATATATATATATATATATATATATATATATATATATATATAAGAATCTTGAAAAACGTACACTGTATATATATATATATATATATATATATATATATATATATATATATATATTATATGAATTCATAAATTAGTGACCTGTAGATAAGAAATTTTACGTGTTGTGTTTATTTGAACTCGCCAAATTGAGTTACATATCGGCTGACAAGAAACTGCAATTTTTTAAACAATCATTTAGAGTGGACATATTTCTTAGGTAAGATCCGAGAAGTGTGGATATTCCAGGGTCTTCTGTCAATCGCATATTAAAACAGAACTGTCTCTTTCAAGTGCAGTCAAAACCACTGAAAATTGACGGATGTGATCAATCCATGCTGAATGATATATTGTATAGTGTCAACACGTACATCATAGAGAGCAGATTGTAATATAGAAGAAGATTTGGAGTTGTACACCAACAGCCTTTCATCCTGCTATAAGCTAATAGAGAAACAGTAAACAAACAACTGGTACCTCATGCAACCTAACAGTCATCGCGTTGTTTCTGTGCAATCCAAACACACATTTCAAGAATTTTGTCCCGAAAATTTCCAGTATTACCCAGACTTTCCATACTCCAAATTTCATAGCTATAGAGTAGAATAGGAAGTATTTTTGTTTTGTGTATTTCGAAAACAATTTTTACAGGCAAGTCTTGAAATCTAGCAGACTGAATCAGAACTAACATTGGCCTTTGTGCTGGATCGCAATTTTCTTCTTTGTAAAAGTTTTCAATTTTAGACATTTCAAGTACAGGGTATCTTGAAGAACAGAGTTTCAAGCGTTATTGTTTCCATAGGTAAAACTACTAACTAAAAGTATAACGTGAATTGTTTTTGCAATGAAGTACTACCACTTTACTTTTTGCTATCACTTAATTCGAGTTTCCATTATCCGTGATAATTATGTAATGCATTCAACGCTGTCTGGAAACCAAGTTGTGTGTTTTTTGACAAAACAGTATTATCTACGTAGGACAAAATTATCAGATTGAAATTATTTCTTAAATTCATAGCCTAGATAGTTAATTTCCATATCTAAGCATAGACAATCTTTATCAAGCAAATACTGGCCCAAATCATTGTTAAACTATGAGAACAGACGAAGAGATATATCCTCTGCTTGTCGCACTCCTCAACAACTTCCAAACTATTTCAATTTACAGCCTTTAACTAACGCACACGATTTCATATTGTTGTACATGCTTAAAAAACACAAAATAACCTTTCCTTCAAAATGTTATACCATGGAACCAGTCGCCAGCCTGAATCAAAAGCGCGCGTGCGCAACACACACAGACACACACACACACACACACACACACACACACACACACACACACACACACACACACACACGCTCAGGCGTGCGGGCGTGCGCACACACACACGAGAGTTGACTGCCAGAACCAAGTATCTAAATTTTCTGATAGTTTTATCACAGAGTAATATACATAGGAGCTACACACACACACACACACACACACACACACACACACACACACACACACACACACACAGCCTGAGAGACATTCTGAGCCTCTCCAGTGCCATCCCCTCCTCCCCAAGCAGTTGCACCCGGTCATTCTACCTACCCAGGATGGACCGAGCCAGCGATTGCCTTGATCTAAAGCGTGACGCCTGAGAGACATTTTAATCCCCTCCCTCCCCCTCCCCCCCCCCCCCCCCCCCCCTCCCCCAAGCTGTACATCCGGTCATTACCTACCCGCATGCATTGACATGCTAGGTCCCCTCTCCTGCTCTCTCCCCCCCCCCCCCCCCCCCACATTGCCACGCCCCTCCCCTTTCCTCCTATCCCTGAGCAGTGCGTCAGTTATGAAAACCAGACCTCGATAATGTCCAGTGCCTGGCGTTCTCTGACTGTGTCAAAGACGTGCCACGCTACACAGTTACTCAATTCAGATTCGGGCAAAAGCTATATAGACTAAAGATATTAACTCCCCAGACTTTCAGACGACCGCCCGGCGGTCTGACGGCGCCATCCTTCCCGGGACCCTCCACCCGACGCTAACCCAGACTTCTTGACCCAACCTGCCAGTCTACAGTGTCTATGCCAAGACAAATGTCTCCATGTCACAGCCTTGGCTGTGGCGATATCTTGCACCGAAAAGCATTCTGCTATGAGGACGTTAAACTCATCCTTCTTCTTCACTCCCCAGACCTGGAGCGTTCACGCGCCTGGTTGACAGGTCTGAACACGGTCGCTGGAGATCTGCGGCAGACTTGGCCAGATGAGTTGTCCCACGCGTTCCTGTGTTGTGGAACTCCCGATGCCTCGTCGCACGGTCGAGTTCTCGCTCAGAATTTAACCCAGGGTTAGTTCGGGTCGCAATTTGGGTGTGGTGTAGTTCAGGTTGCCTTCCTAGAGCTTCGTTTTTTACTTCCTGGAGCTCCCCCCCAGGCATCTGAACAGTTGTGCACTTGGGCCTCAGCGACATTCTGCTTGTTACGGGGTAGATGCGGCTCCATATCTTTTTGTTGTTCTTAGAAAACTAGGACTTAGTCTAGGTGCGTCAACATAAAATTGGGCTTGGCTAACGGTTCCCTCTCTGGTGCAGAAGAAAGTAAATAAATGCAACTTCAATTGGACTCTGGCGTTTCGGCTCACTCTGGCGTTTCGGCTCAGTGTTAGGTGTGCCTTCTGCCTCTACTCTCTATCTACCTGACTGAAACACTCCTGTAGCTTTCTCTATATCCCCACACACGTGAGCATATATCTATACCTGTGACAGTTTACAGGAGACGATTGTTAAACTTTCAGCGGCTGTAGCATGAAAATGAATTAAGCAAGCGCCTCAAAACTTTTACACAAAGTAATTTTTTGAACTTGTGCTAAGTGTAAACAATACAAATTCAAAACATGCATAAGATGCTTGATTTTCGACAGCTGAAAGTGCCATGATCAAGAAAAACCAGAAGCCAGTACCTCAAAGATACGAGATTTTGCCAAAACCATACTGAAAACATTTCCACCAGTTGAGACTTCAAGAACAAAGTGACTGATGATGCTTGGTTTTTACAAGCTTAAAGCGCCATGAGCTAGGACAACCAGAAACCAGTATCTCAAAGTACTGGGTTTTGGGAAAAGTTTGTACAGAAAGCATTTTCTCAGAATGCAATTACAAGAACATCGCATTTTGATTTACTGGACTTTATAGGTACATGAAAGCCGCCTCTTTTTAACAAATGGGATGACCTAAATCGAACTTTTTGTTCTCCTGGGATTTTTTTTTTTTTTTTTTAGTCACAAATGCGCTGGTCAGATCTTGAGTGCCTACCTGACACTGGTTGTGTCTTTTTTTTGTGTACGTGTGTGTGTGTAGTGAATGTACACATGTGTGGGCACGATCCCAATTGTGTGCGCGTGCGCATGTGTGTGTGTGTGTGTGTGTGTGTGTGTGTGTGTGTGTGTGTGTGTGGCGCGCACGCGCGCACACACACACGTGTGTGCACGCTCGTGTGTATGTGTGTGCGTGTGTGCACGCGCCCCCGAGTATGTGTGTGTGTGTGTGTGTGTGTGTGTACACGTGTGTGCCTGTGTGTATGTGCGTGTGTGCAGAAGTGCATGTGCATGGTCACGGTTTGTGTGTTTGTGTGTGTGTGTGTGTGTGTGTGTGTGTGTGTGTGTGTGTGTGAGAGAGAGAGAGAGAGAGAGAGAGAGAGAGAGAGAGAGAGTTTGGTTTTATTTGTCTGTGAGTGTTTATGAGCGTACACGTGTGCACGTATAGGTGTGAGTAAGGAGAAGGAGAAATGCGGGTGTTTTACATATATATATTTTCACTGTACGTAGACTGATACTTGTTTCGGTTAATGTACAACTGGTATGTAGTATATCAGTAGCAGCAACGAATTCTGGCCAGTAATATAAGGAGCAACCAGGGAAAAGAGTTAGAATACCGAATTTTACACTTAAGGCTTTTTTCTCCAATACGGTGTGACGAGATGGTGTGTGTGGTAGGTGGGTCCTCTAGGGGAAGGACTTGGAATAATTTCTCGATGAGAATTATCTTACATTTCACTTACTCCCTCTCTCTCACTAGTGGTGGAAGGAGCAACTTTCGGGTACTAGCCATCAAATAAATTTGAATTTATTTACACGTGTGTCCGCCCTGTCTACGTCTGTATGTTTGCTGTCGTCGGTATGCGGTGATTGCAGAGACCGCTCACTCACGGCGATAACGTGGGAGGTTGGAGGGAAGGGAAGGGAGGGAGAGAAAGGGTGGACGTGGCGGTTGAGGCTGGTGGTGGGGAACAGCTGCAGCTTCATCTTTGTCTATGTGTCTGTGTGCCTGTGCGCACGCGCTTGTGTGTGTTAGTGTGTGTGTGTGTGTGTGTGTGTGTGTGCACAGCAGTGGGCGCTTTATCAGAGAGAGAGAGAGAGAGAGAGAGAGAGAGAGAGAGAGAGAGAGAGATGGGGGTGGGTAGTGAAGTCAGAAAGGCATTGGTAGGAAAAATGAGTGTGTATCACTGGAAACGGGGTGAGCTAGTTCCTTGGGTGGGTGGGTGGGTGATTGCATGGGGATAGGGGGTACCATGTCCACGACGCGTCGATGGCCGGCGACATTAAAGTAGCAGCCCTGCGGCGATGCTCACCCTTCACATCTACATCTTCAAAGCCGCCGACCGCGCGCCTGCCGGCCTTGAAACCGTTTGCCACCATCAGAGACTTACGCCAGGTTTAGGACATAGAACAGCGAGTAGCCGACGCCTTGGCGGCTCTTTTCAAGTAGCCTACATAGCTTCGTGTCACTGCTTCATGACATCACACACACACACACACACACACACACGTCTGTATGTGTTAAAGTATTGATGGAAACCACTGTCTCTCGAAAAGAGGCTACAATGCACAAAAGGTATACGTTTCAAAAAACAATTATTGGTACATCCGCAAATCAATAGGGACAAATTACAAGAGAAAAAAAAATCACATTGTCAGCGTACGTGAGCACATGCGTATGTATGGACGGGTTTCAGTACATGTATGCACCTTGCAAAGAAGAAGAAATGCAAAACGTTTAAGTTGGCATTTTTTCTTTATATGCATCAGGATGGACAACCTCCTTATCCCCACAACTCCTACAGAGAGAGAGAGAGAGAGAGAGAGAGAGAGAGAGGGGGGGGGGGTGGTGAGAGTGGAAGAGGCTGAGAGAGACAGACACACAGACAGATAGACAAGTGAACATATAGAGAAGGTTGAAGAAAAGTCACTCTCATGCTGAGACAAAAACAGAAAGAAAGAGAGAGAGGGAGAGAGACGGTTGGACGGACGGGCAGGCAGACAGATCGACGGGCTAGCAGACAGTCGAAGAAAAAAGAAGAAGAAGAAGAAGAAGAAGAAGAAGAAGAAGAAGAAGAGAGAGAGAGAGAGAGAGAGAGAGAGAGAGAGAGAGAGAGAGAGAGAGAGAGAGAGAGATGATGATGATGATGATGATGATGATGATGATCTTTATTTCTCAAGGGTAACAGATAAGCAAGCACTTCCTTTTTTTTCATCTGGCCCTTGCCCCGCTAGGGGACTTACTGAGCATAAGAAGCGACTAAGACTTACAAAAATTGTAACAAACACACATATCTTCACAAATGCATTAAAAGTTGATGAGTTGTTCATCCATTAACATTTAAGGCGTAGATGACTTTAAAAGGAAACAAAGCGTTTTGAAACAACAAACAAGAATAAAGACATCGATTTCAAAGAAGAAGAAATTAAGCACACACAGACACAGAATAAGCGATCCTCCTAGAGAGAGAGAGAGAGAGAGAGAGAGAGAGAGGGAGAGAGAGAGAGAGAGAGAGAGAGAGAGAGAGTTACATTCCTTTTGTAAAATATGAACATACAACAAGCTGCTAAGGATGATAATTAGTTACAATGTATCAGTAATATCAACATTTTTGTTTTTTACATTTACATGATGTGGTTACAAGGCAAGACAAGAACGAGCAGTACTACAGTCAGTTATCAGTTAGCGACAATATTAAAGTCCTAGCATCAATAGTCATAACACTTATTTTTCATGATGTGTGTATGTGTGCGTGTGCATGCGCGCGCGCGCGCGCGCGCGCGCGTGTGTGTGTGTGTGTGTGTGTGTGTGTGTGTGTGTGAGAGAGAGAGAGAGAGAGAGAGAGAGAGAGAGAGAGAGAGCACCATAATCTTCCTCCCCCCTCTCTCATCTTTTTTTTTCCTCTTGAACTGTTCATACACTACCCAAGACTATAATTACAAGCTCAGTGTCAATACATCAATACGAATCCATAAATACAGAGAGAGAGAGAGAGAGAGAGAGAGAGAGAGAGAGAGAGAGAGAGAGAGAGAGGATATTTCCATTTGTCTTATCCAAAATATCATATGCTAAACATAACCATAAAATGTGAATAACGAGCAACAATACATCAATATAATTAACAGTAATCGGGGCTGGGCCCACATTTATCACCTTGTATTTTACAGTGCTCTAAGAATCAAAAGTATAAGGACATCAGTCAGTAAGTAACAACGCATCAGTAAAATCAGTGACCACAACATTTATTCGTCATGATATAATTACGGTCATTAATAAAACCAATGGTAACCATTTCTCTCATTTATCATTATCTGGTGAAAAAAAAAATCAATAGACAGGAAACGGCGTTTCAGTTTAATATGCAGCAAAAAAGAGAGGGTGCGCCCTGGTATATGTATTTTGTCCCTAATAGCAATGGTCTGCTGTGAAATGTGTAATTAGTTTTACCCTAAAGGATTCTGCATTTTGAGTGCATCGGAAACGTGGTGGAAGTGAATTCCAAGCAACACTACCAGATTAAGATATGCTTGATTTAAGTAGATCTATTCTAAGTTTGGGAACCTGGAATTTGGTTGAATCCCTCGGGTTTTTGTTAAATTTAGACTGAAGAGTTTGTGGTGCTAAAGCCGACGCAATTTTTTTTTTGCATTAGCAAACATTTGTTGACAGCAAACATTTCTCTTAACGGAAGGACCCCTGCTTTAGTATAATCCCCTTTACTGAGACTAGACGATTTTAATAAAACTGCTTTAAGTGCTCTTTTGTAGACACTCATAAGAGGTTTCATGGCATTAGCACTAGCAGAATCAAATAGTGTGTTGAAGAGTAATTGATTGAAGAGAGAATATGTGCGTGCAGGAATAATTTCCTGACATGAAGAAATGCTTAATCATGCACAGCTGATATGCTTGTCTGGATATTGATTTACATAAACTGCGAAGGTGGTGATAAGACCAAGAAAGATTGTTATCAACATATACGCCTAGAACTCGATGGCTATTCACCACTTCAATTTCCCGATTATTGTCAAAACAGATGGAGGTTGTGTGGTTATGTTTTGTCTTCTTTGCCTTGTTGTTATCAACATTAGTTTTGTTTTGTTAGGATTCAGTGTCATGTGATTTACATTACACCAACTACTTAAGATATCAGCATTCTTCTGTAATGAGGTGAAAACAGCTAATCTGGAGCTACTTGTATGGACAGTGGTATCATCACAAAAGCGTTTCACTTGAATCCTCAATATAAAGAGGGAGATCATTTACAGCAGCGACGGGCCTAACACACAACCCATGGGGTACGCCATGTTGGATAGATAGCTTCTCTGATTAATTGTTGTTGACACAAACGGTTTGTTGACGATCTTCTGGGAATGATGTGATTAGTTGGAATGTGTTTCCTGTTGTACCATATGATAAAACCTTCCTGCACAACAATTTGTGGTCAAGTACATCAAAAGCCTTTGAAAAATCAACAAACAGTGCGCCACAATACTTATTTTCATTAATATTGGCTAGCCATTGATATGCCAGGTCTGCAAGTGCTGTATGGCAAGAATGATTTTTCCTGAATCCTGATTGATTTTTATTGACTAGGTTGGATGAGTCAAAAAGGTAGCAAAGGTGTTTTTTTATGTGTTTTTCCAAGGGATTGGACAGAACTGGCAAAATGGATATAGGTCTGTAGTTCGATGGATCAGATTTGTCTCCAGATTGAAAATGGGTATTATTTTTGCAACTTTGAACTGAGCAGGAAAGTGACATTTATCAATGCCTAAATTGTAAATGTATGTAAGAGTTTCACATATAACAGGTGCTGATAGTTTCAGAATCTTTCCATTAATTCAGTCAAGTCCGCGACTTCCTGTCTGCTTTAATTGGCATAAAGCTTGGTCAACATCACTGACTGTCATAGGTGGAACTAGTGGAGCTGAACGAATGTTCTTAGCATTGCAAAAGTATTTTAGTTTTTGTAGTTCATTTGAGTCAGTATTCTTTTCTTTGACAATGTGTTCTGCAACTGTTGTGAAGTGTTTGTTGAGTTCATTTGGTGTTATGCTGATTATGGGACTTATCTTTGACTGTGAAGTTTTTTATTCGTAAGTTCATTTATTGCTTGCCATATGGACTTCGAATATTGTTTGCTGGCTGCAAGCTCACGAAAAAAAAAATCATTTTTGCCGTCCGTTTGAGTGAATTGACTTTATTACGTTACCTTTTAAATCCATCCGATGTCCCTTCTGCTTCAAACAGATCGTCGCGTAAGAAACAAGCAGCTTGTATTTCATCAGTCATCCACTTGATTATGTACTATGTTTAACTCTACGCGTTTTGAGTGGCGCATGCTTGTCATAAACAGAATTGAACGTGTGTAGCCAGAACTCTAGTGCTTTCTCTGGATCAGTGTAATTATAAACATTTATAAGGGGGGGAATTCATGAGGTCAGTGAGAAAGTTCTCTTCGTGGAATTGTCCAAAAGATCTGTAAGTGATATGTTTGTGGCCAGTTTTAGGAATTTTGATAACCCTTCTTTTCCACGTAATGCATACTGGAAAGTGGTCGCTGCATCCATTCAAAGGCACACATTTCTCAAAGACGTTGTGTGGTTCAGAAAGATAGGTGTGCTCAATTAAATTTTTGCTAGTGGGCATTACTCGGATGGACATGTCTATAATTTGGCATAAGTTGTACGAAGCACTTCTATCTGACCATGATGTTTGGCATTTCAATAGATCAATGTTGAAAATCACCTAAAATAATTAATTCTGTAGCATCAAGCCATGCTACATCCATCATGGCCGTAAACTTGTCCATCCAATCAACATTTTCTGCTGGGTTTCGATACACAAATCCGATTTTGATGGGTTTCGTTCTCTTCAACCTGATTATCGGCCAAAACTGCTTCAATTCCAAAACTTTCAAGTTCATATAAACGTTGCGCATTTAACGTTTCATGAATGTAAATTAATATGCCCGCGCCGTAGTTTTTGGATTCGGTGGGATCTCTGCATATGATAGCTTAAGACAGCGGCAATTGGGACAATATCTGAAAGTCTTGATTCAGTGAAGCCAAATATATGACAGGGTTTGTCTTGATTATACAGTATAGTGGGTACCTCTTGTAATTTGTTTTGTATATGGTTTATATTTAGATGTCCAATACGTAGTCCGTCTTCCAATGGCCACTCTGAAGATGATTGTACCATTTGTGTAACTAAAACGAAAATAGCGATGATACACTTAAATACAAACACAAATGTGTCCGTATAGTACACACACAACTCAACAACCTTCAATGCGAAGGGATGATGAATATGAGAAACAAGCAAAGTTAAATTTACAAACAATTGCGAAACAACAAAGAAAAACAATGTTCAATGCAAAAAAAAATAATGAATATGAAAAAACGGGCAGAAGTTAAATTCACAGAGTTATATAACTCATCTGTGACAATTTTCACTGAAGGTTTATCTGCACCAAAGGAGGTTTCTTAGCGTGCTCACGCACCACTTTGATACAATAGAAAAACTATGATATATAAAACGGAGAGAGAGAAGAGAGAGAGAGAGAGAGAGAGAGAGAGAGAGAGAGAGAATTTCTCAGTCAGATATAATTTGATTAAAGAAAATTGTTATAGTCTCCACACTTGTTTTGTGATGCAAAATGTCCACAATGCGATTTTTTTGTGCTTGTGCTTGTAATTTTTTTACATGTGCTGCGTCGACACCAGGTCCATGAGGATTGGAGTCACTTTAATTCATTGTCTTTCTTCAACACAGAAAGAAGGCTGTGCCTTTTCTCACTCTTAGCACTGTGTGCAACGTGGTCACAGTCTTTTCCTCCCACCCTTTTCTCTCTTGAACACACATGTTGATATTTTATAGAATTATGCACATGGGCATATAGCTCACCTGCATGAACACATGCAGATGTTACACCACATTTTGTAACAATTTTAGACATCTCCGATACTGCTGTGCACGACTTCTTAAGTTTGTAACTACGGTTTGTGTACTCTCCTTGTAGCAGGAACATTACCCTTGAGGGCTTTTTCAGCATGGATGCCTGTTGGGAGGGTACGGGGGTTGGGAGGGAGGGACAGGCATGTAGTATGGTCACTGCCAGAAACCAGGAGGTGTGCGAGGAGGAAAAGGGAGGTAATACATGGAATGACATTGAGGAAACATTTTCCTAGGTGGCGTATAACGGTGACGTTCATTGTCACGTGATAGTGACGAGTGTTCTGTACTAAATGGGTAGAGGGGTGGTCGGGATCAATAATAGGGGCGGAAAATCATCAAAACCCATATGGTTGATAGGAGAACTGAGCGAAGGGTGATGATGTTCAGTTGAATGAGGGACAAAGGTGGGATGATTATCAGGGGGAGGGATGAATGGAGAGATTCGATTATACGAGAGAGGGTGGGGAGCAGAGTGGCTCAGTTAGTTGGTGGGGCACCTGGGGGGGGGGGGGGGGCGGGGTTTCCCTGTTGTGTAGCAGTGGGGGGGGGGGCTTATGACCACTTGTTGGTTTCCTGGGGGACGGGGGTCCCTGTTGTGTAGCAGTGGGGGAGGTGGCTTATGACCACTTGTTGGTTTCCTGGGGGAAGGGGTGTCCCTGTTGTGTAGCAGTGGGGGAGGGGTCTTATGACCACTTGTTGGTTTCCTGGGGGAAGGGGTTTCCCTGTTGTGTAGCAGTGGGGGGGAGGGGGCTTATGACCACTTGTTGGTTTCCTGGGGGACGGGTCCCCGTTGTGTAGCAGTGGGGGAGGGGACTTATTACCACTTGTTGGTTTCCTGGGGGAAGGGGTTTCCCTGTTGTGTAGCAGTGGGGGAGGGGTCTTATGACCACTTGTTGGTTTCCTGGGGGAAGGGGTTTCCCTGTTGTGTAGCAGTGGGGGAGGGGTCTTATGACCACTTGTTGGTTTCCTGGGGGACGGGGTTGTCCCTGTTGTGTAGCAGTGGGGGAGGGGTCTTATGACCACTTGTTGGTTTCCTGGGGGAAGGGGTTTCCCTGTTGTGTAGCAGTGGGGGAGGGGGCTTATTACCACTTGTTGGTTTCCTGACACTGCCTTCAGCAGGCGGCCCTCTTCTTTTCCCGGCGTCACGCTCGACGTGGTGAGCAAACAAGCCTTCTGCAATGCGGGCTGTTCCTTTCTTGGAGGGGTGAACGGCATCGCTGTATAAAGCCATTCTGGGTGCTCGGCTAGCTGTGGTGAAACGTTCAAGTGGTGTGTATACTTGACCCTCATGTTTTCACATGCTAATTGCAAGTTGCTGTTGCTAACATGTATTAGAGCATTCAATGGGTGGTGGCCTCTCCCAGGAATAATGCCAGATGCTTTTATTGACGCCTTTGGGAATATGTGTCTGCATTGCTGTCTGCAGTCGCTGACGTCCACATCAAAGACAACATGTCGAGCTGTCTGTGTGGGCATTTGACAACTTAGCCACTCTGTGAGTTGGGAAAGTGTCAGACCACTGACACTGACTTTTTGCTGTTTGTAATGAGGAGGGAAGGAGCAGGAAAGGTCCACACCTTTGATGACAGTCTCCTAGCATAAAGACAGTTGCCTGTTGGTTCAAAGTTAATTTTCTGAGAATGGGATGGGTGGGGGACTCATGCTTACCAGCTGTGCTAAGGTCAGCATTAGCATGGCTGACTGTAGCGTTTTGTCTGGCAGTTGTTATTGAAGGGGACTCCTCAGTTCTTGGGGTGAAGGGTGGGAGGCGAAGAGACTGTAATAGTGGGAGGGGAGGAAATTTTAGAGGTGACAGGGGTCGCAGGGGACGCAGAAGAAGACGGATTTAGAAGGATGATGAGAGAGGAGATGAGGGCTTTGCAGACAATTAGCGTTTTTTTTTTTCTGCTTCTACCGGGGTTGTTGGGAACTGGATGAGTTCTGTGGGGGCGATTTGTTTTCAGATGACTGATGATGTATTCGAGTTGTGAGGGAATCTATTTCTATTTTAAGTGTCTGTCTTACTTCTTGAAGAGCTGCACAGTGGTTGAGAGATGAGCATGGGTAGATGGGAAAGGGAATTGGGAATACGGCAGCTTTTGAATTGGGAGTGGAGGGGGGTTGGTAGGGAGAGTAGAGGTACACATCTGCGGTTTTCTGTTGACACGGCAATCTCCCCTACCGTCGATGATCTCCCCTGGTGTCACGGTAGTGTGTAGGGTGGGAGTTAGTGGTAATGACAATGCGGCGCTTGTCATCATCCTCGGCTGGTCGGGCATCGCCGCTGCCATCATCGCAGTGGAGTGGTCTGGCTGACGTAAGTCTGTCACTGACAGGAGTTCAGGGCGGACAGTGCTTGTGGCCATTGTGTGCACAATGGCACGCAATGTTTTGAACTCATGTCCACCCAGTCCTCACATGCCCTACCCTGAACAAGGACATTGTGTGTTGTGTAATATATATGTATCTTCAGCAGTTTTTTTTTTCCAGACCATCCTGTATCCCTAATGTAGACTGGTACAAATCTGATGGGATGGGAGCTGTTAAATCCACAGTGGAACACTTTTCACTGTAAGGTTTGCGATGAGGCCCATAGTCGGTTCATGTCGTAGTAAGGCCCTTTGGTGCATAACTGCCAACATACCTGTAGTAAAGCACATACCTCCAGTGTGGCATATGCTTTTGCTGAGACAAAAAAAGTTTGTTTTTTTTTTTTTTTTGTTTTTTTTTTGGTATGGAGTCGATTTTGTGCTGAATTTCTCTAAGAGCATGGAGCGTGTAGTTGACCCCATGGTTGTAGGTCCTGGTGCCGCACTGCATGGAAACAATAAGAAGCTTCAGCCACGCCAGTGCCAAAGCTGCTCTCTGTAAGTAGCCATAGCTGGCGTGTTAGGCGACAGCCACGGCCCATGTGTTGAGTGCCGGCACGTGATGCTTGGTGGATGCTCTGGTTAGAACACAGGAAGAAGGTCGGCGGAAGAGTCACAACACACAGACGTTGCCGTGCTGATTAGCCAGCTTTCCCGGCTGGCCCAGGACACACACACACACACACACACACACACACACACAGCATACACGTGGCATGCATCTTCTGCAACTAGCATACATACATACTTTCATGCGCACACAACACTCGCATCGTCTAATATCACATTAGTGAAAAGACGTTAAAGAAAAGTACTACTACTACTACTACTACAACACGCGCAAACAACACACATTGACTCGGACACACATGGGCATGCCCCCCCCCCCCCCCCCCCCCCCCCCCCCCCCCACACACACACACAAACTAATCACAGGCACTTGCACACATCCGTTGTCCTCAGGCGAGACAGGTCGGGATGGGAGGAGATGGGGTCCACTGTTGGAGACGTGGAAAGTTGCTTGATAAAGATCGCAAGATACCAGCGACGTCACCGACCCTGTGCTGAACCTGGTACTGGTTACTGGGCTGAGACGACGGGATGGAGTGGGCTGTTGAACTTCTAGGACTAGCTAGAACTTACCCCCCCCCCCCCCCCCCCCGCCCCTTGGAACTTACCCCCGCGGGGGTAAGTTTGGGCTAGCCTGGATTTACTCCCCCCCCCCCTCCCCCCAAGGGTCAGTCTAAGACCATTTGGAATCTTCCTCCAACCCACCCCACCCTTCAAACAAGAGAGGGTTATTCAGGGTTTCCTCTGCCTTTTCCAACACGCACACCCGCCTTTAAAAAAAAATGTGTGTTAGCTGCATATTTACCCCCCCCCCCCCCCCCCTTTCTCCCATTTCCTATATACAGTCAGTTGGATTTAGACAAAGTGTAGTTCTAGACTCTTCTCAATAGATGGACCTCCTACTTCCCCCCCCCCCCCCCCCCCCCCACACACACACACACACACACCCCTGGTTCACTAACAGATACGTATTAACATTTCTCGCGCTGGCTTACGTGCGTGGGGTCAATATTCGGGTGTGTGAGTACGCCCAAGCATGCGTGGGAAAGAAAGACGGCTACATCCAATGTGACCAAGTGCCAATGTGACCAAGCGTAGTTGTGACAAAATGTCGTTGTGACCACGTGTCGTTGTGACCGAGTACCGTTGTTACTTCATCCCGGTTTGCCTCTTTTAAACTATTTTACAGTTATACTGGTCTCCTGAGTACCTGTGTACCTGAGCTTGTACAATGCAGATGACTAGGGGTCAGTGCCACTGACCATGGTCATTATGACGTAAATCGGAGATTTTCACCATTTAACAGCTAGTTAGTGTTTCCAGAGTGCTTGTGTACCTTGTACAACGTAGATTACTTGTGGTCAGCGCGCCACTGACTACTGGTCATTATGACGTAAATCGGATATTTTGACTATTTCACAGCTAATATAGTCTCCCGAGTACCTGTGTACCTTGTACAATGCAGACGACTGGTCACTATGACGTAAATCAGATATTTCGACTATTTTACTGTTAATCAGTGTCTCATGAGTGTTTGTATACCTTGTGCAATGCAGACAACCAGTGGTCAGTGTCAGTGACCATTGGTCACTTTAATGTATATCAAAGATCTTAAGTATTTTTACAGCTAATTAGTGTCTCCTGAGTGCCTGTGTACCTAGCGTGTACAATGTAGATGATTTTTTAAAAAAATTTTATTTATTTATTTATTTATTTATTTATTTATTTTTTTTTTTTTTTGGGGGGGGGGGGGGGGGGGGGGGTTCAGTTCCAACTAGGGTGGGTGAGTTCCATCTAGTCCTGGAATGACCCCGGGGGTAAAAGCAGGCTAGCCCAGACTTACCCCGGGGTAAGTTCGGGGGGGGGGGGGGGGGGGGGGGGGTAAGAATGGGCTGTTACACCGGAATTAAAACAGGACGCCGCAGCAAGAGATGTGCTGAGGCACCACCGATATCCCTTGAGGAGACTGAAAAACAAACACATCTTCAGGCGTGAAAATAACCTGACACACTGTCACCAAAAATTCAGCGTTCGGTTAATTCACGTACACCTGAAAAAACAAATTAGAAACAGAGAGCCGATCACTTGCGTCTGCACTCGACGACATCCGATCACACTGAGAGAGAGAGAGAGAGAGAGAGAGAGAGAGAGAGAGAGAGAGAGAGAGAGAGAGAGAGAGAAGAAGGAGAAGAAGAAGAGGAATTAGAGGGAGAACAACCATTTCATCAAGCATGTGCCATCAGTGAAAGCACATATTCCGCATAGAAATATCAAATAATACATTATCAAATGTGAATGCGTTCACACAGTAGATTCATTTAGAGAATGGTAGCTTCTAAACATGTATTTTCTTCTCATATTTGATTGTTCATCAAAAATGATATGAAGCGAAGATAGTATTTTTGTTTTCCACGCTATACTTGTACACATTTTGCCTAACAAAATGATATGATTAACTAAAACACACTACTTGTGGTTCAGTTCCCTTTTACAAACACCAAATAAAACATCCAACACCAATAGTTTTCCTGGTTTTTCCAATTTCAAGCCATAAAAGCACTTCTAAAATTTTGTCCAAAATAGACTTGCATTTGGGCACTCAAGAAAGAAGTGCTCAATGAAATAAAAAAAAAAAAATCACTGCACTGTAGTAATCGCATTTATTAGAATCTGTTACTTTCATTATTTGAAGAATGATATTTGTTGGATAGATATTACAATTTATTTCATTGTAGTTCGTGTAACCGAACTTCTTTTGAAACTTTTCTCAGCAAAATCCCAAAAGTGTCGTTGAGAACAAAATTGAATTTTCTTTGCCACACTTCACAAGTGTGCAGTTTGGATTAATTTTATCATCCGCCATTAATTAGGCCTACAAGGTCTTTGTTTTCTTTGGTTTTACATTAAACTCTCTTGCAATACAGGAACCTCACGTGGATGTTTTCACGACTCATTTCACCGCGTTGAATCCAGTTATGCCATTGTCTTAGAACTGCGTTGCAAAGAGCATTGTATTCAAAAATGATATTTGCTTTATTTCTACCTATTACAGTTGAAACTTCTTCTCAACTCAAGAGTCGGTTTTCATATTCATGCACTATGTTTTGGACACATTCAAGTCCCTTTTTTTTAAAAAAAACTAATTTTAAAGATACAAAACATTGCCCTTATATTGTACTGGAGTGTTGTGAAATAACATTTGGCTAAGAACGTTCTTGCTGTTTACTTCAACTAATTTAATTTCTTTTTTATTATCTGAATATGTGATTATGACGTCTTTCCAAAAGTCGTTTTCTATTTCACTCACTTTTTGCAGCTGCTTTGATCTGCAGTTTATCCTGAATATATTTCGTTCTGTAGCAAGTTTACCCAGGTGCCATTTGGGTATGAAGGTCCAGTTCTCGTTAGTAGCACAGAACAGCTTTCCAGCCCGTTGTAAATACAGACATTTTTGACATTCTAACATATTAATCATATTAAGTCCTCCTTCACTATAGTCACTGTCCATTGTTACCTTTTCAAAAGCTTTACAGGTACTAAATTTTCTTTGCCGAATAAACTTATACAACAATGTGTTCAGCTTACTAAGAATTTCTTCCGGGATACCTATACATAGCATAACAAATGTCAATTGGCTGACAATTTAGGGTTTAATCATGACAATTTTGCCATGTAAACCGAGATCCCTTCTACTCCATTGTTTTATCAAAATATGGATTCTTTCTACTCGACTTTTCCAATTATCTTCAATATTTCTAACCATTATTTCTGTTTGGAAAAAAATGCTCTGGATGTTTGTTTAGTCAACTATGGGAAACGGTTAATTGCGTTCTTTACCTCGTTTACCTAGCCGTAATGCTTTTGTTTTGTGCAAATTCAGTTGAAGTCCTGGAAAAGTTTTGAAGGAGGAGTTAAGTATGTTTAAAGACCTTATCATATCCTCTCTATTTTTAAGAAATTGTGCCGTGTCATCAGCTAACTGCTTTATTTTCAATACAGCGTTATCATTATTTTTTTTGGTATTATAATGTCTGAATTAGGGCTGTTCTTATCTTTATTGCCAAGATCTCTACTGCCAAAATAAATGCAAGGAGAGGAAATGGACAGCCTTGCCTAATTCCACAATTAATATCAAAGGCCTTAGAGATCCATCCATCAGGGTTAATGCTACTCTGGCAGTTGGTGGTTAAAAACCGATATCCATGTCGGAAAAGCCAGTGCCAAAAACAAACACTTTAAAAGCATGCAAAATGATTTTTTTTTTACATATGGAGTCGAAAGCTATACAATAATCTAGAGCCACAGGTTATCCTGCTTTGCCCGTTATGTATAATAATTTATCGCATCATCTATCGTTCTTACAATTGTTGCTATGTTTCTACCCTTAAGTACCCTACTTGATCCTTATTAACCATTTTCGGTATCACCCTTCCTAATCTCATCGCTAACTTTTTGCCAGTATTTTGTAATCAGTGTTTGTTAATGTAATAGGTCGCCAGTTGTTTAACTTATCTCTGTCTATGTCATTACCTTTGTGAAGTAGTGTTATGACTCCTTGCCTTTGTGTAAAAAAAAAAAACAAAAAACAGTTCTTCTCTATTAAATGAATCATTGAACTAATCGGTCACTAAACGACCTACTTTGCTCCAAAAGAATGTTAAAAATTCCGTCGTTATTCCATCGCTTTCCGAGAGAGGACCATTTTTTCATCATCCTGAGAGCGTTACGTGTTTCTTTCAGTGTTACTGCACCTTTACATAATGCAGCATCTTCTTCCTCTAATCTCGTTATGGTCTCTTTTTCTAAGAAACAGTGTGTGGCTGCCTCTACATCTGCAGCATTTGTTTTTCTGATTATACAGCGTTTATGATATGATACTTGTTCCCGTAATAATTCTTTCTGGCGAGTGATAATTTCTCCCGAGTCACTATAAGAAGCCGAGTGATTAAATGTTCTGCCTCTGGCTTTTTCTAAGCCTTAGAAGTATTTTGAATTCTTTTTACCTTCAGTCCGTCTTCTTCTTGCCCATTACTTGTGCCCCTTTTTTTTTTTCAGTCTGTAGTAATTCTAGTTTTTGTTTTATAGTCAAGAAATCTGTCTGAAGCTGTTCAGTGTGGGGGTCATCTATTATCTATTATCCTCTTTCTGTTTGCTGAAAGCGACTCTGTAGTTGAAGTTGATTTTTCTTCTAACAAGACATTTTTTTTTACGAAATTCAATGCACAAGTTCCGAATTTCTAATTTACATAACTCCCCATTTCTCTACACTGTGAAGATAATCATTCTGTAACCAGAGGGAATCTAACATATTGTTCATTTGCGGTACAAAATCTTCATTCCTCAAAAAAAAAACTATTGTTGAAGCTCCAGTAACGAGGACGACGGACGAAATTTCATTCATTGATATCCAGTACAATTGCCTTGTGATCCGCATTGGGAGAAAGAACATATTGGCATGATAAACATGAACTCAGAATACTTTTGGAGGCAAGACAATAGTCTAAACGGCGCGCGCGCAATAAATAGCTTATATTGACACCAGGTGTAGTCTTTGTCAAATGGGTGGTGATTTCTCCATACATCTGTAAAACTTAAACTGTCGATTGTCTCATTTAAGACTTGACCTTCTCTGATATCCTGTGGTCTACCAGATGTGATATCTAGGCTCGTTGTTCAGAACACAATTTAAGTCTCCACGGATAATGAAATCTTCTTCATTAAATTCACCAAAAATGTCATTCATGTTTTGAAAAAAGGAAAGCTGATCATTTCGCTCTTTGGGCGCGTACACATTTGCTATTACAATATTGCGTTCACAGTGTCCAACAGAAACAACAAGCACTATTTTTTGTGACCTTATTAATTTTACTTCACCATGAAAATTTCTTGAAATTAAAACCTCTTCCTCCGACTTCGTGTTGTACCTTCATTATAGAAGATGTTACCGCTCCATGCTTTGTTCCATGTTTCAATTTCATTTTTTTGTAAATGGGATTCCTATAAACAAATAATGTACATCTTTTCCTTTTGTAAGAAATTAAACACAGACCTTGTTTTGCTTTTTGTTTCGTAACCCTTTACATTCAAAGAGGTAATACGTATTATATCCATCATAACATTTTTTTTCTCTTTCAATTTCCTCCTGTAGCCCTTTTATTTTCATGGACATCTTACTTAGACGCTCGAGCGTTTTGCGACGCATGAGGCAGTCAAGGCGCTCCACTGTGCACAGTCCTCGGCCAGTTTGCTAGCGTCACTCCATCTTCTGTCAACGGGTCTGAGGTCTCTGACATCACTTGTAATTTATCCATAAGAAACAAAATGTACATGTGAATCATACGATTAACCATGATTGTCAATGGTACATTTCTAGCAGTATTCAAACTCACAGAACGTTGGACAATAGCCAATCTGTCATGAAAAGGTCGATGGGTCACACAGCGACTATCACCACAATTCAATCGTCGCCCTCTCGGAGTCAGAATGCACAGGGCTGGCGGAGCTTGACTCCAGCCGTCGGGGCACCTTCCTCGCCCCCTCTCTCGGGCTGTGTCGCTCTCTGGAACGACCACGCTTGGGGGTGTCTGACCGTTCGCGACGACCCTGTTCTAGAGAAGACAGGGGCGTAGACTGGCGGGTTGATGATCGGCTCCTGTCAACACGGTCAACAGTCTTTGTTCCAGCGGTGGAAGCTTTCTGCTTATTGCTGGCCTTAACTTTACTTTTGGTCTGTGTCTGTTGGTCAGTGATCTGTTCGTCAGTACAACTGTCAGAGAGTTGGCATGACTGGTTTCCCACCGTTTATGTCCAGTCTGTTTGCGTTCTCTGCACACTATATCGTTCTGGCACTCTGAAACATGATGACCTGATTCATAACAGTGAGAACAAATAACCTTCTTTTGCTGGGACTTTTATTCTCTATGGTAGATCTTTGCGGGAAAAAAGATTGATCTTCATGATTTTTTTTTTTTCAGTGGAGACTAGAGGACAGTAATACACAGAAATCGTCGGCCCGTTAAAATCTGGTTAACTTATTATCTCTGTCTCTGACCCTTTCCATGTTTATCTGCGATCACAGTTCACAGCCAGCCTGCGCAAGGGCATGTTCCAATTCCGACTCGGCAACTGAGATCAGCCCGGTGATAATGAGGCGCTTTCTGAGTTGTCTTGCCCATCGTTAGTGTACCGGTGAGCCGTGGGGACTGAGGTAGTCATGGGCCGCTAGCTGTACTGGTCGTTGTTCACACGGACGACACCCCAGTCTGTAGTCATGGGCCCTGCTAGCTGTACTGGTCGGTCTGTCTCACACGGACGTCTCCCAGTCTCGTCTGTCTGTCAGTCTGTCTGTCTGTCTCTCTCTCTCTCTCTCTCTCCTCTCTCTCCCCCTCTCTCTCTCTCTCGTTCTCTCTCTCTCTCTCCCCACCTCCTCTCTCTCTCTCTCTTCTCTCTTTCTCTCTCTCACCCTGGATCTCTCAGTCTTGGGTACGGTCTCTTCCCCCTCTCTCTTTCCCTCCCCCTCTCTCCATCTCTCCTCTCTTCATCTCTCGCTCTCTCTCTCCCTCTCCCTCTCTCTCCTCTCTCTCCCCCCCTGTCTCTCTCTCTCCCCTCTTCTCTCTCTCCCTCTCTCTCTCCGCTCTCTCAGTCCCTTTTCTACCCCTCTCTCTGTCTGTCTGTCTGCCTGTCTGTCACTCTCCTCTCTCTCTCTCTCTCTCTCTCTCTCTCTCTCTCTCTCTCTCTCTCTCTCTCTCAGACAGACAGCACCTTTTCGAACTTGAATATAATGAAACGAACATACACACGACGGTAACAAATAACAAATGACCTCAGTTTGATTGGTATGAGCAGGTGTGTTAGGTTTAGGCATATGTGCAAACTTGGAACATCCATTTGGTGGAGGGGGGGTGGGGGGGGGGGTCTCCTTGTTTGCTCTGTGTGCTCTGTGTTTGTCATTTTTTTTTGCTAGCCGATTTGATGTCGTAAGCAGCATTCGTTTAGAGTTATGGGCCTGTAATGATTTCATCGTGGGAGCTAGAGTTACCCTGCCTGTATGTTGTCTACTGTTCCCTGTCTCATTTAAAAATGTTCTGTCATGTAATGACTTGCTAGCTCCACTGCTGAGATCTATGAAGCTGACAAGACTGGACTGTGCTGTCAACGCTAACCATTCCGCCATGTCATGATCACAGATCGGAAAAGAAAACGTCTTTTTAGGAAAAAAAAAGTAAACAATGAATAAATAAAAAAAAACATGCTGGGCTTTAAGACGCGGCAGAATGGACCGCTAACCCATTGTAGACACTGTGGATAAGTGACACTTTCTAATCGTAGAATTCAGAAAAGAAAATGTCACCAACTGTGACCAGACAAAAAAAACACATCAATAAATAAATGAATATATAAGAGAAAATTTCTAGAACATGAAAAAGAGCAGAAGAGTCCACGAAGGCAGACAAAAAGAGGACGAAGAGAAAAAAAAAAAAAAATAACGCGTAGTTAAAGAGATTGGCAGAGAAGAATTTCATAGCACGGAACTTGCAGAACCTTGTGAAGCTCTTTGTACTGGAAGCTCTCCCCCCTCTTCCCCCTTCCTTTCCCCCTCCCCGGTCGGTGTTCCGCTTGCAGCATTAGAATATGTCAATTTGTTTTGTAACCCCCCGATTTTTAGTTCCCTTTGCAGCTTTAAAATATGAAAAACCGTCGTTTAACCTGCATTTTTTTTTTCAGTTTTGAAATATGTAAATGAATCTTTTAACTTGGATTTTTAGTTCACTTTGTGGAATATAGATTATGAAATAGTCTTTTCACCCGGGTGTACTCTTCACTTTGCAGTTTTAAAGGATGCCAATTCGTCTTTTAAACCTGAATTTTTAATTCACTTTGCAGTTTTAAAGGATGTCAATTCGTTTTAACCTGAATTTTTAATTCACTTTGCAGTTTTAAAGGATGTCAATTCGTCTTTTAACCTGGATTTAAATTCACGCTGTAACCTTAATTAAAATATGTCAATTCATCTTTTAACCTGGAATTTTAATTCACACTGTAGCCTTAGAATATGTCAGTTCGTCTTTTAACCCAGATTTTCAGTTCAGTTTACAGCTGTGAAACATCCAGATTCGTCTCTTAACGTTGAATGTAATTTCACTTTGCAGTTTTGAAATATATAAATTCGTCTTTTAACCGGGATTCTGAGTTCACTTCATAGCCTTAAAATACATCAATTCGTCTTTTAACTCGGATTATTAAAAAGAAAGGTTATTGGTTCCTCAAGACAAACAGATTACAGGACAAAACACAATGCATTTCGATCTCTTGGGTCTCCTTCAGGCAAAAACAAACAACAAAAAAGGACAATGAAAACGAAGAACGAGCAACGACTTATCGTCTCATATTTGGCGCAAAATGGGAGTTGAATGAAACTTCGGATTTTTCAGTTCACTTTTGCAGCCTTGAAATATGTAAACTCGTCTTTTAACCAGGGTTTTTAGTTCACTTTATAGTCTTAAGATTTTGACAATTCATCTTTTAACCTGGATTTGAAATATCTTTTTTTTTTTTTGTAGTCTTTAGTAGCAGCTCGCAGTCCAACAGTTAGAGCGTCTGGCTACCGAGATGATGTTGATGACGATAAACCACCAGTGTGGTTTGATTTTCTTAATCTTAATTAAAAGTGTTGTAAACAATTCCACGAACCAACATGGACAAACGAGTGACAAGACAAAACACGACGTGTTTCGACCTCTTAGTTCTTAATTCTTCAGAAAAGCTAAACAACACTCAGGAATCAACATCCGCCTTGCGCCGAATCTGACAAAATAAGTGATTGCTCGTTCTTCATTTTCGTTGTCCCGTGTGTTGTGTATCTTGCCCGAAGAAGACCTAAGAGGTCGAAACGCGTCGCGTTTTGTCTTGTGATTCGCTTTGTCATGTGTTTTGTCTTGTGATTCGTTTGTCCGTATTGTCTGGCGGAGTTATTTCAAACACTTTTTAAGATTTGTTTAAATTTTCCACCTGCATACGCCTCATTTTGCAACTAATTTGATTTTCACGGCTTGAAAATTTGTGTCCATCCAGCAGTAAATGGATTTCTGATCCAGCTCAGGTAAGGTTTGAGGCGGCGGAAAAAGATGGGACTTCAACTTTTTCAACCTGTGGTGAATTGCAAAATGGTTCACTGCCCGTTTGGCTATCAGGCGATCGGACTTTAACACTTTAACCTACAGCGAGTCACAAAGAGTTCACTGCCCATATGGTATTAGGCAATGGACTTTAACTCTTTAAAACTACAGTGAATCGCAAATAGTTCACTGCCCATACAGTAATAGGCAATGGGACATAACTTCTTTCAACCTATGGTGAATAGAAAAAAAATATTTCACTGCCCATTTGGCTATTAGGTGATGGGTCTTAGCTCTCTTCGACCTACGGTGAGTCGTAAATGGTCCACCGCTCATTTGGCTATTAGGCGAAGGGACTTTAAACTCTCTAACCGATGGTGAATCGCAAAATAGTTCACTGTCCATATGGCTATCAGGCTATGGGATTTAACTCTTTAACCAACTGGGAATCGCAAAATAGTCCACTACCCATGTAGGTACTAGACAATGGGTCTTCGATTCTTTGATCTACAGTGAATCGCAAATAGTCCACTGGCAATATGGCTATTTGGCGATGGGGTTCTTAACCCTTTAAAAACTACGGTGAATTGCAAAATAGTTCACTGCCTGTTAGGCGATGAGACTGTAAATCTTTATCCTACGGTAAAATTATTAATGATCGCAAATACTTTTTTTGCCCCTATGGCTGTCACGCAATGGGACTTAAACCTATGGCCTATGAATGTCCTGTCATAACTATTACTTGCCCACTTGTAACTCGATTTTCAGCATTACACATTACTGATCTGTACCCGCGCCTTGGCTCCGAACAACACGAATAGATTTGAACCGAGCTCGCGTCAACATCCGCAGGGCGTGTCCAAGTTTTGAGATGTCGCCATGACCCGGTGGGTCAACCAAAACAAACACGCCCGAACTTGCGCGGTGTAGCCGCCGACGCAGTCAAGGAAATCGGAAGAACACACTTGATCGCACATTTGGGGGACGCTGTCGTGCGGTAGTTTTCCTCTGTATGACAGGGGATGGGGGGGGGGGGGGGGGGGGGGGGGGGGGGGGGTGGAAGCGTGGGAGGGGGGGGGGAGTGGGGGAGGGGGGAGGAGGAAGAGGCAGTGGTTAGACAGAGCTGCTGCTGATCACTGAAGGAGAGAGGAGAGAGAGAGAGAGAGAGAGAGAGGAGAGAGAGAGAGAGAGAGAGAGATCGGGCGTGGGGAGGAAAGGGGGGGTGGTAGGAGGAGAACAAAGGAGAGAGAGTGGAGGTGGGGGGAGGTCGTATGTTAGGGGGGTGGGAGGGTGGGAGGGAGGAGAAATGGGAGGAATGGTGTCTTTCTTGAAACGCGTTAAGGTATGCTGGGGTAGGGCAAAGGCGGGGAGAGAGAGAGAGAGAGAGAGAGAGAGAGAGAGGGGAGTTAGGGGGGAAAACTGGAGGGGGCCTTAGTAGGAGAGAAAAAGGAGGAGGGGGAGATATGGGCGTAGGAGGGAGAGAAGGTGGGGGGAGGAGGGCAAGGATGGGGGAAGAGGGGCGCAGGGGGGGGGGGGGGGGGTAGGAGGGTTGGGAAAAGGAGGGTGGCGCATTTCTTGACGTTGATGCTGACTATCGGGGCAGGGCAACAGCAACAGGACGGGTGGGGTGGGGGGGGGGGGGGGGGCGGGGGGGGGGGGGGGGTGTGTGACCTTAGTAGTAGATTTTCAAAACGGAGTCACTGAGGGCGGAAAATGAAGCAAAATTTAGAAAGAGAGGGGGTTAGTTACCGCCAAGGACATAGACAAACTACAGGACAAGACAAAGTGCATTTCGACCCCTAGGGTCTTCTTCAGGCAATACCAATAACATTTAGGACAGTGAAGACAAAGAACGAGAAACCACTTATCTTCTCATAATTATTCGCTACACGACCAGAAAGTAGGTAACATTTAGGACAGTGAAGACGAAGAACGAGAAACCACTATTCGCTACACGACCAGAAAGTAGGTAACATTTAGGACAGTGAAGACGAAGAACGAGAAACCACTATTCGCTACACGACCAGAAAGTAGGTAACATTAGGACAGTGAAGACGAAGAACGAGAAACCACTTATCTTCTCATATTCGCTGCACGACCAAAATGTAACAGTTTGGTCGGGCAACGATTATGAGGAAGATCAGTGGTTTCTCGTTCTTCGTCTTCACTGTCCTAAATGTTATTTGTTTTCGCCCTGAAGAGAAGACCTAAGAGGTCGAAATGCATTGTGTCTTGTCTGTACTTTTTGTTTGTCTATGTCCTTGGCGGTAACTAGCCCTCTCTCTTTCTAAATTTTGCTTAGTAGTAGAGGAAAGGCAAAGGGAGACGTGGGGGCTTATATGGATGAAGAGCTGTGGGAGAGGATATGGGGGAAAGGGGGGGGGGGGGGGGGGGGGGGTAGGATCTGAGGATGCGAGGGAGAGGTGATGGGTAAGGGGGCGGGCGTTGGGGTGGGGTGCATTCTGAACGTAAAAAATGTACGAGGATTGTTTCCTTTTTTTTTTTTTCAAATTTTCTTTTTTTTTGTATTGTGTAGATACAAAGAGCATAGCATAGCATAGCACAGTATAGTATAGTGCTGTGCAGTGCAGTGCAGTACAGTACAGTATAGTAAAGTATGTTATAGTATAGTATAGCATAGCATAGCATAGCATAGTATTCTATTGTAGCTGAGAGAGCGTTGCGCACCAGCGGACTGTCTATCCAACGGCAAATCCTTCAAGCTGAAAAAAATGTTATTGCCGTAATTGATCGCGCAAAAAGAAAAAAACAAAAAAACAAAACAAAAAAAAAAAAAACAAAAAAAAAAAAAACCCCAACAACAACAAAAAGAAAACAGCCATCAATTAATCAAATGTTCTTGCATGAAGGAAACATACAAACACAGTCATTTAGGGTCACAAATCTACTTCCAGAACAGAGAAGGCGCCCCCCCCCCCCCCCCCCCCCCCCCCCCCCCCCCCCCCCCCATTTCCTTTGTCATAATCACAGCAAGAGCTCCCTCAGAAGTGTGCGGGCCTTTGGTCGAACAAAAAAAAAAAACAAACAAACAAAAAAATCAAGAAACAAAGCAAAAAAAGGACTCTGCTGCTACCCCGTCCATCTTCTGTAGTTGAGAAAACTTACACTTGACTAACTTTAGAATGTTCTTCAGCCCATTTGTGAACAGTTTCATTAAGAAATCATGACCTGGATGCTTCTCCCCCAAACATGGGAACTTGATTGAGCCTCTGCCATCTTTTTCCTGTGCGTATATCTTGATTCTTTACTTGCCCTGTGTGTGTGTGTGTGTGTGTGTGTGTGTGTGTGTGTGTGTGTTGTTGCTCTTTTACCATTTTTCAAAGCTTCAATTGTTAGGGACTCGGCTGTGAGACAGAAACCCACTTGATCCGGATTGTGTAATAAAACACAGAACTGTCTCCAGTGTGTCCATTGCGTCCAAAAAATTACTGAGAAAATGATTCTTCCACAGCTGCTAACTCACCTTGAACAAAAACATCTTCTAACTCATCTTGAACAAAACAATCTTAACTCATCTTGAACAAAAAAACAATCTTGTAATGCACCTTGAACAAACACTAACTCGCCTTGAACAAACAATAACTCACCTTGAACAAAACAATCTTTTAACTCATTTTGAACAAAACAATCTTCTAACTCACCTTGAACAAACAATCTTCTAGCTCACCTTGAACAAAAAAACTTTCTCGATCTTCGACAGTCGGTTTAAAAATTTGAGCATATTGGGCTACTGAGACAGCTTAGCTGGTAATTACAAATGATTGATTGACGCCGTGGGCGACTACCAAATCTCTTGTCTGGTTCTACTTGACTTTTCAGCTGTCTTTGATACGACTGACTACAACACTTTGAAAAGAAGAAAAAAAAGCTATTTTAGCAGAGCTGAATTCTTGCTTTCTTCCGTTATGAATGACCGTTCCCCGGAGTGTCAGTGTAAATGGACCTCAATTTTCGGTCATGTGCTCTGTCTTTATGATATTCCCCAAGGGTCTGTCTTGGGACCCATTCCATTTGTGTTGTATGCTGCTGCACCTGTGTTCCGACGTTGTCAGTTGCCATTCAGTGGCATGATAGTTTGATGACAATACTCAGTCTTACCAATCACCCTCTGATACAGAAATCAGCAGGCTGATATCTTGGACATATGAGCGTTTATCTGACCGTAAGACATGGATGACTAAAAAAAAAAAAAAAGATATAGCTATATGATGACAAAACTGAACAGATGCGTGTCTCTCGTAAACCGTTTCTCAATTATCTTTCTTTTCCTGACTCTGTTCTGATGACAAGCACGTCTGTTTTGTTTTCGACATAATATGTTCGCGCTCCTGGGAGCACTTTTGACACGTGCCTTATGTTCACATTTCCAGCAACTGCGAAATAGAGTGTCTTGACCTACGTAGAATTAGTTCTGTTCGCCACCTTCTCTCTGTTGAAGCATTTGAGACTTATATGTGCTTTCATCATTTCCAGAATAGAAAATTGTAATTTATTTCTTGCTGGCCCCCCCCCCCCCCCCCCCCCCCCCCCCCCCCCCTTTCCTTCCACACATATGCTCTTCTCTATTATTCAGGAGTAGCCTAACTTTATCAGCGCAGCGTGTTGATTCTCTCTCTCTCTCTCTCTCTCTCTCTCTCTCTCTCTCTCTCTCTCTCTCTCCTGTGTGTGTGTGTGTGTGTGTGTGTGTGTGTGTGTGTGTGTGTGTGTGTGTGCGCGTGCGTTTTTTTTTATCTTTGTTTTCCACATATACACATTGTGTCTGTAAATAAAATATGATAAAACAGTTTTGCTTTGATCTTCAGTTCACTTATAATTGTAGGCCTATTATAAATTCATTTTGCTATCTGGCCTATGATTTCTGGGAGAAAAATGTGAATGTAAGACATCAGTCTCAAAGCTTATTTCTGTATGGAAACAGATGTTGTTTGCTGGGACAACAAGATGTTAGACAATGGCCACTTCTATCAGGATATAAGACGTGGAGAACAGACTAACAGTGGGGAAAAAACGCCGAGTACGAACAGATAAACAAAGAAATAAGTGAATGAATCAAAAAATAAACAGCCAAGCAAAGCAAGAACAGAAACAAGCAAACAAACAAAAGTAGTGGACGGAAAAAGAAAGATAAATGTTCAGTTCTGTGAAATATTTGTTTTCGCTTAATTACAGTAAACACTATTTTGTTGAAATAGGGAAAAGGGGTTTACTACACGGACAAAAGTATTTCAAAACAGGCGTCGAAGAGATGTGTACGATATTATTTCAAATCATAGAAAAAAAGAATCAACATTCACAGCAATAGAGATCCTGAGTTTTAATGCATGAAAAAAAGAGAGAGATACCAGATTCACTGTTAGTCAACGTATTTTGAAACAGTTAAAAGAAACGTATACTTTACAGCTAAAGTGGCATTGTGTTTCAAAGCACAAAAAAACCCCCACAAATGCAGATTTCTTGACAAAAGTAAACACTGGGTTACAAAACATAGACAAGAGATGCACGATTCATTGCCAATTAGACACTGCACATATGTTATACACAGAAACAAAGCTTCACAGTTAAAACAGACACTATATCTCAAAGAGGTATAACAAAAGAGTGCTTATCGCAGCGAATACGAAAAGAAAAGGTGGTGTGTTTAAAACAGACAAAAAATAAAAAAAATTGTTGACCTTTCACTGTCACAATATATGTGTTTCAGCCCGTGTCAGAAAAGAAACACAGAACTTTCTCTCACATTAACAGTGTGTTTCAGATAGATTATGGACAAGCGACAAAGCATGTACAACGAAACAAGACCATCGTTATTTTACAAACAAACATAAAAGAGATACCTCTAGGAGTCAGTGTCATAAATTCCAACCAGTTTTTAACCGGTACTGAAAACAGGTACGCAATTTACTGTTTCAAAGACAAAAGCGTAAAATATACGACGTACTATGTCAAACAGACAAAAGCGTCAAGTATCCGATTGACTGTTTCAAACGGACAAAAACATAGTGCATAGTCACTGCTGTCATCAGTATTGTTTTATATATAGACTCAGCAAGAGTAACAAGATTTTTGTGTTCTTGTTATTCGCAGAAACATGTGACTGTGAAGTCTCCTATCCCAGTTCTTTTCATGTTTCAAATAGGCGCAGGAAAAGGACACTTGAATTTGGTGTCACTACACAATGTCGACTTTCAAGCACAGAAAAGAGATGGAGGGATTTGCTGCCACAGTAAAAGATTGTATAAAGGCACGAAGAAAATGCAGAAATGTGGTTTTTTTATATGGGAAGCTAAACAGGATTTGTTGTCGCAAATGCGAAGTTTTATGACCAAAAGGTAAGATTACCAAAAGGTGGGATTTTGTTTTGGTCGTGTTTTCAGAAAAAAAAACGTGTAACATGATTTTGATATATGAAAGATGAAGAATTTACTGTGGGAACTAACCATGTATTTCAAAACAGATTCCTCCCCCTCCCCACCACCCCCCCTCCCCCCCCCCCCCCCCCCCCACCCCCAAAAAAAAAAAAAAAACACTCTACAATAAAGACTGTATTACGGACGTTAGAAGTGTTAAGATCTCTTGCAAAACATAAAGTGTAAACATTTATTGTCACAAGAAACAATGTGTTTTAAAACAGGGTTGAAATATGACCACGGGATTTATACAGAAAGAAAAAAAAATAATTGTCTCGAACAGACAGAAGAATGATACACGAATTACTGTCACAGAAATGTCGTGCTTAAAACAAAACAAAAGAAATTCACATAAGCTCCTTTTCACACGTGGGAAAGACATACAGGACTTACTAGTATGCGTAATGCTCCAAATACGCACAGAAAACAAATACGAGACTTTTAGATACAATCATTTTCAATGTTTCAAACAGACGTGGACCATAGACACAGGATGTCCTGTCAGATTTATTGTTAATGTTTTCTCAAACAGGCATAAGAACGAAATACAGCACACTTACTGTTTGCACTGTATCATTGTGTTTGAAACAAGCATTGAAAAAATATAGGCCTGTATAAGAGTTGCCGTCACATTACTACTGCTTGGAACAGGCACAGAAAGATAAAGGGCTTTTGATACCATACTTAACAGTGATTCCTGGCTTAGAAAGGTATGTTAATGTACATTTAATCGTCACATTCAAAGTAAACTTTTTGTTTAGCTCTAATTTTTTCAAAACAGACATGGAAATGAGATGCAGATTTAACGGAGACTTTTGTTTGTGTTTGTGCTTCCCCCCCCCCCCCCCCCCCCCCCAAAAAAAAAAAAAAAAAAAAAAAAAAAAAAAACCATGCACGAAAGATGCAGAATGAGCGGTAGCATTCAACATTGTGCTTGAAACAAGCACATAAAAAATTGAAGGGTTTATTCGCACACTTCAGATTGGAATGCGTACAAAAAAAAAAAAAAAAAAAAAAAAAAAAAAAAAAAAAAAAAAACGGTCACAGGAAAACAGGAAAACATAGGCATAGAAGAAAACGAGGAGTTAGTAACAAGAACGTTGCGGGAAGGGCAGGGCACTGAAAATGCAGATTTACTGTCACAGTTGATGTTTTATTCCAAAAAAAGAAGAGAGAAGAGAGGATGTAGAGAGAGGTTCTCTGTCATAACGTTTCGTTCGAAGCAAATGCAGAACAGATAGAAGGGACTACCTATCACTAGGGAAACAGGCATAGAAAAGTAAATAGGGTTTACCTACACAAAGTTGTTAGAAACACTTACAGAAAAAAAAAAAACCCAGATATGCAGGGTTTTGGTGTCTCAATTAATGTCGTGTTCAAAACAGAAGAAGGTATGCTTAATGTCCCGTCACATAAAGGTAATCGCAGCAGGATAAGGCATTTTTTTGTAATGTTATAACAGTAACTGAAAAAAAAAAAAAAATGAGAAAGCGGGCGAAAGGGGCGGGTGGTGGGAGAGGGGGGGGGGGGTGGGGGGGTGGGGGGGGGGGGGGCAGTGGAGTAGGTGGATGGATAGTTTTAGACAGTTGGAGTGGTGTGTGTGTGTGTGTGTGTGTGTGTGTGTGTGTGTTTTTAAACATATTGTAAAGAGATACACGATTTTCGGATGCATTTGCAATAGTCATGGGGTATAATGAGCGACGTGGAAGTAGTGACAATGATGGGGGAAAAATACTAAAGAGAGAGAGAGAGAGAGAGAGAGAGAGAGAGAGAGAGAGAGAGAGAGAATAGAGAATACAAGTGCGGGATTTCCTGTTTCAAGTCGAAACAGTCACTAAAAAAGGACCAAAAAAGGACAAAAAAAAAAACAAAAACGGGGGGGGTTAAGGGGGGGGGGGGGGGGGGGGGGGGGGGAGAAAACATAAGTACTGAATTTCAAGCAGCATGTTTAACAATCAGTGATAGGCTATCAAGCACTGACTGCAACAGTAAGCAACTGTAGAAAAGAAATGCGGGATTTACTGATGCAGGTCTCACAAATATCAAAACAAATCATTCGGGATGCCTGTCACAGTAAGCGTTAAATTTTACATTTAGAAAACATGTGCAAATTTTCTTTCTTTGTTTTTTTTTTTTTCTACAGACATTGAACAACAGAGATGCATGATTAAGTATCACAGTTGTAAAGTTTTACATTAGGAAATACATAAAGACAAAGGAGATGTAGGATATTTTCCTCAAAATTAAAAGTGAAATTTCCCATAGTCTAGCGTTCCTAGGGGCAGAGAACTGTCAGAGGCTGACAGTGCCAACGGCACGGCTTGAAGGAAGACGGACCCCATTCTTTTCCTTCTACCCGCCTTTGACTCCCCCCCCCCCCCCCCCCCCACCCCCCCCCCCACCCCCCGAGCTGAATCAGTTACCCTTTTACTACTGAGTGGAGAGAGAGAGAGAGAGAGAGAGAGAGAGAGAGAGAGAGAGAGAGAGAGAGAGAGAGAGAGAGATCAAGTCGGAAAATATCCGACCACAGGAGTGATTCGAACTCAGCTCAGCAGCAAAGACTTGAACCGTTTGCGTACATGCCTCTCTATGGGCCCCTGGTTATTTTGTTACAGACCCAGGAAAGAGACGCCGCCTTAATTTCAGAATAAAAGCTGTATGAATAAACTGATGCAAAAAAAGAGATGCAGGTTTTTACTATCATAACAAAAGGTGTGTTTAGAAACTGATGCAGAAAAAGAGATGCAGGTTTTTACTCTCATAACAAAAGGTGTGTTTAGAAACTGATGCAGAAAAGAGATATGCAGGTTTTAATCATAACAAACATTCTACTTAGAAAATGTCGTAGAAAAAAGAGATGACCATTTCGCAGTCACAGTTTGACGTTGCATTTTAGACACAGAAAAAAAACGGTTTAGGATTGCTGCAGAATGGACAGCAAGAAATGTGTGTCAAAAGGACAGAGAAACCAAATATACCAAACGCATTCTAGCTGTAACACACTCATTTGATGAAGCTGAATACCGTATACAACATAGTATGTCTCGAGGTTTAGGCGTACACTCTGTTTAGCTCCATTACATTGTGGTTGTTTTTTTTTAAATCGCCTCGGAAAATGAGGAGACCGGGGAGGGAAAAAAAGGAGGTGGGGGGGGTGGGGGTGGGGGGTGGGGGTGGTGGGGGGGTTATGAAGGAGGGAGTGGGGATGAGGATACCAGAAATGTCCCAGAGTGTCTATTACAATTTTCGTTATCAGAAATACTACGATTAAAATGTTCCAAATTGTCTATTACAATTTCCACTATCAGAGATACAACAATTAGAAATATTCCAAATTGTCTATCACAATTTTCACTATCAGAAATACAACAATATGAATGATCCAAATTATCTATTACAATTCTACAATTATATGCTCCAAATTGTCTATTATAATTTTCTCTCAAAAATATTACAATTGAAAATATTCCAAATCATCTGCCTCAATTTTCCCTGTTAGAAATACTACAATTAATCTATGTTCCAAATTGTCCACCTCAATTTTCACTGTTAGAAATACTACAGTTAATTTATGTTCCAAATTGTTTATCACAATTTTCACACTCTCAGAAATACTACAGTTAAAAACATTCCAAATTGTCTGCCTCCATTTTCAATGTTAGAAATACTACAGTTAATTTAGGTTCCAAATTGTTTACCTCAGTTTTTACTCTCATAAATATTACAGTTCTTGAGCATTTATGTTCGGAAGAGAAAGTCTTGTGAAAAGTCTGGTATATTGCCACCTGCCGGAGACGCTTAGCTAAGGTAACTAACTACCGCGTTAATGTATGTGGGGCAACAGTTTTCCTCGTGATGTCACGTGCATCTACAGAGGACTTATTTTCGTTCCCTACTCATTAATATAGATTGTGCAATACTAACGAGGGGATATATGAAGACAAATCTGAAAATTAACAGCTATGGAAGTGTAAGCCATGTCTGGTGTGATCCGTGCACTGCTAATATTCCAGCTATCATTGCTTAAACCAAGCTGCCAGATTATAATGATGTTTTCAGTGCTGAAGTCTTGTAACTGTGTGATGGGTTGCATCGATATATGTGCTAAGTAACGAGTGTATGTTTTTATGACTGTTTTTCGTCTGTCGTCATCTGTAATGAAAAAAAAACGTTAACTACAACCGCCGAATTGAGCGTGTTTCAATGGTATGGAAAAGGACAGGAGTGACTGTCGAAGTTGAAGGTCATGTAAAAAAGCAGTAAAGACGAAAGGCATTTTTAGGTATTTTTCAGACACAGAAAAGGGAAGCAGGTTTCAATCTCGGTATATGCGGTGAGGTTTTAGGAAGACAGAAAAGACACACAGGATGTAATGTTATAGTAAAAGGTGTTCTAAATAGAAGGAAAAGCGACTGTAGGAACTAAACGATGTGTTTCAAACAGATATGAACGCATATATATTTAGGATTCATCGTCAAAATACACGTTGTGTTTTTAAACAGATATGAAACAGACATGTGTAATTTACTGTCACAATACACGTTGTGTTGTAAACAATCGTGGCTGAAGCATATACCGTTTTTTTTTGTCTTGTCAAGATGTGTGGATTTTCTATCAAAATAAGCACCTTTTTTTCTCTCTCTTTTTCTTTGTTTTTTTTTTTTTTTTTAATGAAAGAAAGAAACATATGCGTTTTACACAGACAGGAAAATGACGTGTCTGATTTACTGTCACAATGATCGGTTGACTTTTGAGCAGACATGAAGATGACCCTGGGATATCTGTTACAATAAACGTCATATTTAAACAGACATGAAATAGACATGTATGACTTACTACCACAATAAGCACAGCGTTTTAAACAGATATGAAAGAGTCATGTATTATTTGCTGTCAGGATAAACATTGTGTCGTAAAGAAACACGAAAAAGACATGCCTTATTTATGTCACAATTAGGCATGTGCTTTAGGTTTCAAAGTGTGTGTGTGTGTTTTTTTGAACAAACAGGACAAGGTATGTCTCATTTGCTGTCAAAAGAAACATTGAGATATGAAATAGACATGTGTGCTTTAATTGCACACTAAACGTTCATGTTTTTAAACAGACATAAACTTGATTTCGTGACACTAAACGTTGTGTTTTAAACAAACATGGAATATGTTTTAATTGGACATGATGTGTGACTTTGTATCTTAGTAAACGTAGTTTTAACAGACCACAGCTTTATTTTTTCAGTCCCATTCGAGACACTTAGTAAAAGGGCCGAACAAACAAGGCTTACACATTTCTGATCAAACATTTTTGTTTTTGTAGTCCAAGCAGTGGCATGTACAAACTTGTGTACTAGTTAACAAGGGAAAATTAACTTCCCAGAAAATGATGACGTCATTTTTGCACAATTGTGTGTGTGTTGTCATTTGAATATCGCCTGACCACTTGTGTACAAGCTTTCATGCTGTATCTACATTATCTACAGAAAATGAACCTAGTTGAGTTTGGTATTAAAAGAATTGTCGGGAATTCGCCTATTCAGTCATCTCCAGAGTACAGACATATTACATTTTTCATGACAACCACTAATTATCAAAACTAACAGCCCCACTTGTAATGGCCGCTCAGCAATGCCGAACACATTGTTGCCAGACCGGCTATTCACAGATGACATTCAGTTCACCGAGTACAGCGCGGTCAGCTGGCTGTGGGGGGAGCAGCTTGCAGAAAAACACCCCTTTCCCTGACCCGCATTCACAGCTTGGTCTCTGCAGCTGTGGGCAAGCTGTAAACTCCCCTGCCTTTCAAAACTAAATGGCTTGCTCTGAACAGCTGTGAGACATACATTTTATGACTTATTGTCACATTTAATGTTGTGATTTAAAGAGACGCGTAAGAGGTTTGTGGGAAAAGCCTTGCATTTTAAAACCCATATAGGATTAGCTGTCAGAACAGACGTTGTAAGGAGCTCAAAAGAAGAAGACATATGGAATACGGTCTCGTCATAAACCACCATTTCAAGCTACTCGTAGATGCCAAAGAAAGAGACATATATATCTGAAAAATAAAGAGACGCATTTTCACTTAAACATTGTTTTCCAAACACATAGTAAGAAGAAATGGCTGAAAAAGTCAACATTGTTCTTTAAAAACACACCTGAAACAGAGGAACATGCCATCTTTTCATTTGAAACACACCTGCAGCAAAGGAATAATCCATCTTGTCACTAAAACACACATGAAACAGAGGAACTATTCGTCTAGTCACTTAAAACACACCTGAAACAGAGGAACAATCCATCTTGTCACATGAAACATACCTGAAACAGAGGAATAATCCATCTTGTCATTTTAAACACATCTGAAACAGAAGAACAATCCATCGTGTTACTTAAAACACACCTGAAATAGAGGAACAATCCATCTTGTCACTTGAAACGCACCTGAAACATAGGAATAATCCACCTTGTCATTAAAACACACCTGAAAGAGAGGAACTATTCGTATAGTC
This sequence comes from Conus betulinus, assembly GCA_016801955.1. Classification (NCBI taxonomy): domain Eukaryota; kingdom Metazoa; phylum Mollusca; class Gastropoda; order Neogastropoda; family Conidae; genus Conus; species Conus betulinus. Next base: position 41,515 of record JADBJO010009029.1, on the reverse strand, counting down.
ACATACAACACACCTGAAACAGAGGAACAATCCATCTTGTCACTTAAAACACACACTGAAATAGAGGAACAATCCATCTTGTCACTTGAAACGCACCTGAAACATAGGAATAATCCACCTTGTCATTAAAACACACCTGAAAGAGAGGAACTATTCGTATAGTCACATAAAACACACCTGAAACAGAGGAACAATCCATCTTGTCACTTAAAACACATCTGAAACAGGAACTATTCGTTTAGTCACTTAAAACATACCTGAAACAGAGGAACAATCCCTCGTCATTGAAACACACCTGAAACACAGAGGAACAATCCATCTTGTCACTTAAAACACACCTGATTCAGAGGAACAATCCATCTTGTCACTTAAAACACACCTGAAACAGAGGAACAATCCATCTTGTCACTTAAAACACACCTGAAACAGAGGAACTATTCGTCTTGTCACTTAAAACACACATGAAACAGAGGAACAATCCATCTTGTCACTTAAAACACACCTGAAACAGAGGAACAATCCATCTTGTCACTTAAAACACACCTGAAACAGGGGAACAATCCATCGTGTCACTTAAAACACACCTGAAACAGAAATACTGGGTGCTCAGTTACAATTTACCTTGCTGTTTGAAACACGCATGAAAAAGAAAAAAAAAAAGATACCTGACATACTTTCACAGCTCAAATTCAGTTATCTTCATTATAGCCCAGTCGACCACAAAAAGCCTTTTCAGGGCTATCAAACACGTACGGGGACAAAAGTCACATCATGAGCAAGTCTAATCATCGAAAAAGAAATCCTGAAAACGAAAAGAAACAACAACAAACAAACAGGAAACTGGCTGGCGTCTCCGTACATCCCAAACCTATCAACACCATCTGCAGCCAGCTGGTCGCCCCCAGGACAAACTGACAAACTGGACAAGTCTGGAGTGATCTACCAAATAGACTGTCGTGACTGTGAAGAAAACTATGTCGGGGAAACTGAGAGAAACCTTCGAAAACGCTTAACAGAACACAAAAGGGAATCATCACCAGTAGGCCGCCCACCTACACGCCCAGCAACTTGAGTTCGATGATGAAAACATCAGCGTTCTCGACCGTGACAACAGATGGTTTCAGCGTGGGGTGAAGGAGGCTATACATTATGCCGCCAACAACCCCACACTCAACCGGGACCGGGGCAGACACACTTTGCCATCGGTGTACAACACCCTCATTGTTCAGTCACATGACCAGGGTTCGACCTGTGGTCGTGTGCAGTGAACGCCAGTTCACCCAGTAGCCACACCACTGCTGAAGAAGACAGACGGAGGTCTGTCGAAAGCTCCAACTAAGTGCTATTCCTAGCCGAGTGACCTGTGTAAATCCGGTAGTCGTTAAACAACAATCTATAAGATGGTAGCTACATATTGACACCCTACAGGATACAAACATAAGCTACGTTGAGAGGGCCAGGCCCTTCCTTTGATTTTTCATTACCAAATTTAAAACGAGAAAGTAGACAAAAATAAATATACGCAAATGTCATAAAAAAAGTAAAAAAGAAAAAGACAAAAAAAAAAAAAAACCGCATGGGGGGGATAGCTACTACTGATTTGACACTTAGCGTCAACTTTAATCAGTATGTACAATTTCTGTTCCCTAATTGTCAGATAATTTAACAAACAAAAAAAAAAGGTGGCATGTCATAACTTGCTCTCAGATGACACAAATGTTTAAAACAATCTTGAAACAAACGCAACAAAATGGTTCGGACAAGCAGTAAAACAATAGAGATAGTAAAATAAAGACAAAAGTGAGTAAAAAAAAAAGGGTACAGTTAACATTGTTGTTTAAATCTGTAATTATAAAGAAAAAGGATATGATATGAAAACAATTAACATGTTTGAAAGACACATGATGATAAAGATACAAAATTTACTATCAAAGCTAACGATGTTGTCTAAAATATACTTGAAAAAGAGAAACAGGAGCAAAAAATTCCTGTTGTTTGAAACACGTGAAAAAAGAGATGCAAGATTTACTGTTACAATTAACCTTATTGTTTGAAACACACATGAGAAAAAGATACAGAAACAGTAAACCTTGTTGTTTGAAATGCATGAAAAACAAATACAGAATTTACTGTGGCAGTTAACCTTATTCTTTGAAACACATATGACAAAGAGATACACAAACAGTTAACCTTGTTTCAAGCACATGAAAAAGTGATACCTGATTTACTGTCACAGTTAACTTTGTTACTGGAAACACAGTGCATTTGAAACACACATGAAAAAGAAGTATATGATTTAGTGTCGGAATTAACTTTGTTGTTTGAAACATTCATGAGAAAGAGATTCAGGAACAGTTAACTTTGTTGTTTGAAACACACCTTGTTTGAAAAAACACATGAAAAAAGAGATACAGGACTTACTGGCACTGTAACTGTGTTGTTTGAAATACACACGAGAAAAAAAGATATAGAAACAGTTATTCTTGTTTGAAACACACGAAAAAAAAAGACTTAATGTCCAAGTAACTTTGTTTAAAACATACACACAAAAAAGATACAGGAACAATATACCTTGTCGTCTGAAACACGTGGAAAGAAGATACAGGATTTGCTATCATAATAAAGCTTCTTCAAACATACATTGAAAAAGACATTCAGGATACACTGACACAGTTAAGTTTGTTGTTTAAAGCACACATAAAAAAAACATACAGGATCTACCGTAACTATGAACTTTGTATTTCAAACATGCCCAGAAAAGAAATACAATTCAGGATTTGCCGTGCGCATGAACGTTGTATTTCAAACATACGTAGTAACGAAATGCAATTTTTCATACAGATGTTCAGGAGGTGGGCAGATGTTTTTTTTTTTTTTATATCACATTTTTTAATCTGAATGAAGAAATGGACAAAAAAAGACGCATTTTTTGTTTAGGGACATACAAACGCGATGCCAGTTTTACTCTCGAAATGAAAGTGGTTCAAAAAGACATAGACAAAGAGTTGTGGGATTTACTTTTCCATTAAACGTTGTTATGTTTCAAACAGACGTGAAAAAGAAATGCGATATCTACTCTTTCAATAAATGATATGTTTTAATCAAACATAGACGCGAGATTTGCTCTTGCAATGGAATAGCCTTAAGTTTCAAAAAGATATCGAAAAGAGATGACGCATTTACTTTTGCAATAACTGTTGTGTTTTAGATAGACATGACAACAAACCTGCAAAATTTACTCTTGCAGGATATTTAAAAAAAGACACAGAAAAGATACGCAGAGTTTACTCTCGCAGTGTTGTGTTTGAAACAGACATTGAAAAGATGGAAGACTTATTCTCATAATAAATATTGCGCTGCTGACAGCCTGAACAAAAACACAGGATCTACTCTCACGTTGCATTTCAAAGTGACTTGAAACAGACACATGCAGCCATGAAACATGACACAGGCATGAAACAGAAATGGAATTTGAAACAGACATGAAACAGGCATGTAGAATTTACTAAAAGAGACATGAAACATGACACAGAAATGAAAAAAAAAAACATGTAGAATTTTTACTGTGGTAATGAACAGTGCGGTGTCAAATACACATAGAAACTAGATAACAGGATTGACTGATTGAAAAGATATGCACGTTTTGACCGGCATAGAAAACGATGTAGGATATAATTTCAAAGTTGCATACCTTTGCTGTCACACTAACTGAACCAGCTCAAAAGACACAGGGTTGCAGTGCTTCTTGTTGTTTTGTTCAAGACTTGTTGGTGATATACAGAGGATATTATCTTTTGTCACAGATACAGTATAAAAAAAAAAAAAGAAGAAGGGGGGGGGGGGGGGGGGGGGGGGGGGGGGGGGGGGGGGGGGGGGTTACAATGTTACACTTGTCAACAAACATTTTGTTTTAGGTGTGAAGAAAAACAACAAAAACTAAAACAGAAAAAAAAGAGAATTCACTCTCAAACACTAGCATACACAAGAATGACAAGCTGGATTTACTATCACAAGTTGTTTTAAAAAAAGACAAAGAAAAAAAACACAAACCAGAGTTCAAAGCAATGTTTATTTTATTGCACTGTACGACATAGACGATCCATCTTTCTGCTGACAGGCATACGAGGAGTGTTGTTTCGTGCCTGTTTTTAACCCTGTCACCTGTGACATCTGAAGAAGACACAGTTGAGAATACGCTTGTCTGTTTCTTCTTGTGTATTAAGGTGATCGTCACGTTGCAATTCCGCTCTGTGTGTTTAGTGATCTTAACAGCAGTGACACACAGTAATCTGTTTCAGTCTCAAGGCAATAGTAAAAGACCTTTAGACTTCTCTCTCTCTAAACATCGTGCATGGAACACACGCAGAGAAGAGGTACATTTCTGCTTCATCGAGAAAGCGCCACTGCGTGCGAAATGGTCCATATGCGCTGCACCACTATTTCGTTTCTGTTGTTCTTTGCTTATCCCTGGTGTTACTACTTTTGTCTGCTGTTTACTACTTATTTCGCAGTGCTAATTTATTATATTATGATGATGAATACTTACATTGTGCCTATCCTCGGCTAGAAACCAAGCTCTAAGCGCTTTACAAACCACAGTCGTTTACACAACGGGCTGCCTATCTGGGTAGTGCCGACTGAAGAGCTGCCAGCTAGCGCTTCTTTCAGTCGTTTCCCGTGTCATCCAATCAGTATCGTTCAATATCGTTCACTCAATTTCCTTACTTCCTTCTTTCTTTCCATTTCTTACGCAGGGTGCATGCTATGTTTAAACGTGCCATCCAAGCTGGTCTTCTCTTCCGAAGGTTGGTGACAGGATTTTACGTGTGTGCAAGATGTTATGCGCGCATTCATACACGGAACCTCGGTTTATAGTCTCATTCGAAGAACTGTATTGGGAAATGGAGTTAGAACCAATATTAGCTCCGAGGGAAAAATCCCCCTGGACCGAAAGGACCGGCGGAGATTCGAACCCGCAACCCAAGGGTCACTAAGATTACGAGTCCGGTGATCTACCATTGAGCTACTCCGACTTGCTTAGGCCTCATGTTTACTACCTCTTCTTTATTGTTTACAGTTTTGCTTACTGTTGATCACTTCTTTCTTCTGTTTAGCTACTGTTTGCTGCTGCTTGTTCTTTCTGTCCAGCTGTTCTTCTTCCCTGCTAATCATGACCTACTGCTTTTAATGACCGTGTCCTGGTATTGTTTTTGTCGGTTGTTTACTACTTTTGCCTACTGTTGACTACTTTTGGTCTTCGTCATTTCGTTTTTTCTTATATTCATCGCTTTCCCTATTGTTCTGTTCATATTATCTGCCCCTTTTCCACATGACTGTTTATTTTTCTCCCCTGTTTATTCAGCCAAGTATTTACATTTTCCTGAAATTATCACAGCCGTTGAGTGTAAATTGCGACATGAGCATTGATTTAGGTGTTATTCTGAAACTAGCAAAACAAGCAAACGCAGAGAAAAAACAAAACAAAAACAAGCAGACAAACAAGCAAACATTCTCAATCAAACAAACACACTCTCGATCGAACACGAACGGTAATTATTACTTATTTACATTTTCTGCTGTTTCTTATTTTATTTTTTTAATTTTTGCTTTACTTTCTGTGCCTATCTACCACATTAAGTGAAAAAAAAAAATACTGTTTGCTTGAAAGAAGGAAGAGCAGGGAAGAGGAAGAAGGAGAGAGAGGGTGGGGGTGGTGTGAGAGAGTGAAGACGGGGGTGTTTCAGCGTGCATATTGAGCCCGATGCTCGACACACGAAGCGGCATCCATTAAGTTGTGAGATGAGATCCAACCGTTGTTTGTTTGTTTGTTTCTTTCTCTCTTCCTTTTTGAACAACAAAAAACCTGAGTGTACTAGATTCAAAACAATGACTGAGGGCGGAAAACGAAGCAACATTTGAATAGAGAGGGGTTAAGTTTACCGCCAAGGACACACACAAACAAGAGTACAGTACTAGACACAATGCAGGCGAAAACACAATATTTAGGACAGTGACAAGAAGATCACGTAGCCACTTAGCTGCGCTTCTCCTGTTCGTCTCCAAATGGTGTGTTTTCGCCTGAAGAAGACCCAAGAGGTCGAAATGCATTGTGTCTAGTCCTGTACTCTTGTTTGTCTGTGTCCTTGGCGGTAACTAACCCCTCTCTTTTCAAATTTTGAGGGTACTAGTTCAAACCCAGGGTGAACTTAATCATACGCGTTGTATTTCAAATTGACAATGTAGTGTAGAATCCACTGGGTTGAGTAGTAGTAGTAGTAGTAGTTTCTTCCCATGATGTAGCGGCAGTTTCCGATAGTGAATGTCTTCATCTTTTGTGCGTTTAAACAAATCTTAAATAAATGTCAGCGAACCGCCCAGAGAAACGTGGACAAACGAGTCCCAAGTCCACGTTTCTCTGGGCGGTTCGCTGACATTCATTTAACATTTGTTTAGATTTCCGCCTGCAGTCGTCTCACTTCGCAACTAGATCTATTTTGTGCGTTTAGTTAGATGTTTATGAAGGGTCGTATCCCCATCACAACTTAGTTTGCCTGTATACCTGGAATCTGATGCTGACAACCATTCAGTTGTGACAGGAGAGATCAAGCCATTGTTGTCGACTGATGTTCCATGCCCCAGTGGTCGAAGGTTCACTTCCGTGACGTAACACAAACGTGCCACACATGCCACCGAGCATAGGAGTGGCGCATGATTGCCGATTTTTTATTCGCGTGCCCGCGCACGGCGTGCGTGCGCGTGTGTGTGTGTGTGTGTGTGAGAGAGAGAGAGAGAGAGAGAGAGAGAGAGAGAGAGAGAGAGAGAGAGAGGGGGGGGGGGGGGGAGGACAGAGAGCGAGTTGGAGGCTGGGCAAGGGAAGACACTAGAGTGCGATAAAGTTTTCTGATTTGCATTAGACTAGCCATGCGTTCTGCTGCGTCACGTCCGGTAGCCATTACACGATGGCTCTTTGCCAGAGAGCAGTTTATGTCCCTTGACGAGTTAACGGAATGCGGTTTCCAAAAGTGAGGTGACTGTAGGCGGAAAGTGTAACAAGATTTACAACAAAGATAACAACAAAACAGCGACAACTACAACAACAAATAAAGAAATAAAAGCCGACTTTGTACTGCCGAAGGAAAGAATAACTTACTTACTTTGGCCCGTTGCTCTTGCCAGAGCATAGGCCATCAACAAACCGCAACGACCACGGTCCTGCAATCTTTTCTATCCCCCCCCCCCCCCCCCCCCCAGCCCAGCTATAACCCATCTGCCTGGTGTCCGCTTCCAAGTCCCGCCTCCAGGTCCCGCCTCCAGGTGTTTCTTGGTCTTCCTCGCTTTCTCTTGCCTTGAAGATTCTCAGGTTAGAGCTTTTCTGGTGGTTTTGTCCCGCAGGGGGGGAGATCGGAGCGTGTGTCCTATCCACCGCCATCTTCTTTTTTACGGATAACAAAAGAATTTATAAACAAATCACAAACCTAACACTACGCGTTTCGACGATCCTCTTTGGTCTTCTGTGTGAGACAGACAAAACAACACGATGGTCACGAAGGACAGCGAAGAGATCGTCACTTCTATCCTCAAGCTGGGCAACAGAATGGATGTGTGGAATGTTTTTTTTTTTTTTTTTTTTTTTTTTTTTTTAAATTATATCATTTTGTGATTTGTTTATTCTTCACCTTTGGTTGACACAGTTATTCCTTTTTCTTTCTTTCTTTTTTCTTTTTTTTTTTTTTCCTTTTCTTTTTCTTTTTTACTTTTTTTTTTTATGAACAAAAGGGCCCTGTGCATGTCATCGAAAGCTTCCACGGATGATACAGGGTTGCTCAATTTATTTTACACTTTACAAAAACGTAGCTTACAAAAAATGTGAAAATTTGAACATCAACAAGCTTATGCTTATGGTGTGTTCAAATGTTTATAATTACACATGTAGACAAGGAAATGACAGGATACTTTTAAAGTTACTATGCAAAACAAAATACGCAAGAAACAAACAAACATAGATACATACCCACACGTATACAAAAATGTAAATATATACATGTACATAAACATACTTTACACATACACATAAATGCAAACACGTACAAAATTGAGAAAAAAATAAGAAACGATAGTAGTAAGATAAGTAAACACTAAAGACTATAAAATGCATGGTAGTCAACCACTCACACATCACTAACGTTTTCATGAAGCGTTTTAGAGAGAGAGAGAGAGAGAGAGAGAGAGAGAGAGAGAGAGAGAGAGAGAGAGAGAGAAGAAGATTTTCATCTAAGATTTCATTTTCATAAACATATGTATCATTACCGCATGCGAAGTTTTACATGTTTTTTCAAAAAACGTTTTGATTGTTTGATAAACGATGAACAGCTTTGAATATAGCTTCGTTATCCTCACGTCGGAGGGACTGCTTGCCACGAAGAAGAATACCGACTTCGAGTAGACTGGGTGCAAGGGTGGAAATCGTGTCTTTTCTGATGTTAGTGTATTTAGGACAATATAATAGAAAGTGTTCGGCCGTTTCTGAACCAGTGCCACATTGACAAACCGGATCTGCTTTAAGATGACGGGTTAACAAGGTCTTGATTTAGATCACTCATTCCTAGGCGGAGTCTGCAATGTTGAATCTGTTCATTTCTCTCTCCATAATAGTAATAATAGGGAACAACTGAGTCGTCCCGTGAAATAAAACGTTTAAATTCCAAAGTGATTTTGTGGATTTTATGTTGTCAGGGAGGTCGTTCCACATTTTAGTTGCGGTTGGAATAAATGAATTTTTGTATACTTCAGTTTTACATAGTGGCACATGTCTGTCAAGAGGTCTTCGCCGTGAATAGGGATTTCTTATTGATACTAGATCTGTACTAGGCTACATAAGTGTTCAGGACACAAACCGTTGACCATTTTATAAAACTTTATTAGTTTGTGTCTCCTTCTCCTTTCTTTTAAAGAGCAGAATCCGGATTCTTCATACAACTTATTGTGACTTGTGCCTTTGACACCTCCTATAATGATGCGAATTGCTTCTAAATGAATATTTTCTAGCATGTTTGCTTGTGTTTCACTGCAGTTGTCCCAGACAATATCAGCGTAGTCAAAGTGCGGCAAGATAAATGATGTAAACATGGTCTCTAATGCTTTTCTCGATATCTTATATTTGTAATTTCGTAGGCAACTTATCAACATGTTAACTTTCTTTATTGTACATCTGATATGCTCGTCCCATTTACAGTTATTTTGTATAATCAGACCAAGATGATTGTGTGCAGTAACTGGTTGCAGAGGCGTGTTACCGAACGTCAGTGGATAAATTTGTTCGCGATCTCGGATAATATTTACCAGTTCTGTCTTGTTCTCATTGAATTTAACCTTCCAGCGCTTTGCCCATTCAGAAATCTTTTCCAGATCAGAGTTTAAGATATCAGCGCGGATTACAGGGTTAGACAGAGAAAGTGCTAAACTAGTATCATCGGCGAATAGCTTAATTACAGAAGCGATATCATGTACTATATCATTAATATAGACTAAAAACAATAAGGGACCTAGGACGGATCCCTGTGGCACTCCTGCGTGAAGCCTCTGGAGGTCGGAGTTTTCACCTTTTATAACCACTGCCTGGAAACGGTTGGATAGGTAGTCTCTCAGAAACTCTAGCAGTTTCCCTCTTATTCCGACCGCGTTTAGCTTCAGTAAGAGACCTCTGTGCCATACACGATCGAATGCTTTTGAAATGTCCAGGTATACAATTTGTGTGGTAACTCCAGAATCAAGGGAAGTGCAGAGTTCGTTATAGTGGGTCAGTACTGATTAACTGTAGAATCACCTGGGATGAATCCAGATTGTAGAGGAGTAAGAATGGCATTTGATGTTAGAAAGAAATAGATGTGTCGATGTATACATTTCTCTAGAACCTTTCCAACACAGCTTAGTAAAGAGATTGGCCTATAATTACTACAAAGTTCTTTTGGTCCTTTTTTGTATATAGGGGTCACATGCGCAGTCTTCCATAATGATGGAAATCTACTTTCACGAAGACATCTGTTAAACAGTGTAGTAAGCGGAAGACATGTACATGAGCTGAAGTTGTTAACAAAATGTTGTGGATGAAATCTGGACCAGATGCCTTAGTTTTGTCCAGGTTTTTTTAATGTGTCAGCGACTTCAATTTGTGAAAGTATAATCTCATCTAGTTGGCAATCAAGAAATGTAACATTTGGCAGCCTGTCGTTATCGTTTTCTAATGTTGACTGTTGAACAAAATAAGAATTGAAATATTTGCTTTGTCTTTGTTTGAGTAATACACTATGCCCTGTGACTCGATAGGTGGAACTTCTGAGCTTCGATTCCTTTTTTATTGAAGAATGACTTGACCAGTTTCCACCAGTCTTTACTTCCAAAACTTGATGAGTCTGAAGCTTTTTGTCTCTAGCTGGTTATAATATTCTGTTTGCCTATCTCTTTCTTTTGATGTAACATAATTTCGGAACCGACGAAATTTTTCCCAGTCTTCGGGAAGATTACTTTGTTTGGCAATTCGGTGAATTGTTTTACGCGTGTCGATCAAAAGTCGAATCTCATCAGTCATCCAGGGCACGTCCTGCGGGCGGACGGTTACAGTTTTAACAGGCATACATTGTTTGGCTATGGCCAAAAGGGTTTCAGAAAAAAGCCTGGCACTCTCATCTACTGTTTGTTTAGTTAGTACGGTATCCCAGTCTACTTCATTCAACAATGTACAGAATTTTTCTCTATCTAGTTTACGATAATTGAATATTGTTCTTTTGAAGGAGCAGTTTATTTTTACGGTGTTTTCCAGATAGCACAGGGAATACTATGGTCGCTATACGCTGCAGGTAAGACTTCCATCGACTTGATAAGTTGAGGAGTCTGTGTAATAATTAAATCTAAACCTGTGCTTGTAGTGTCCGTTATACGCGTTGGTTCACTTACTATTTGGTACAAGCTGTACTGATTAATGATGTCTAGAAGGTGATGTGATGGATTCCTCAAGAAGTCTGTGTTAAAGTCGCCCAAAATGATAAACTGTAACATTGTGTTATTAACTTTTTTTATGTTTTCACTTATCAGCTGCCAGTAACTAACAGGGGAGTTCGGCGGACGATAGAATGATCCAATTAATAGACTCATTTGGTTTACTTTGGTTTTCCACCCAGACCGATTCTAGACCACTGACTTGAAGATCTGGGCGTGGTTTACAGTACAGACAATTTTTAATGTAGATGGCCACTCCACCATGCGGATCGTTAGGTCTATCACGTCTGACGGGAGGATGGAAATTAGGTAGTTCTATGGTACTGCTTAAATCCGTTTCTTGAAGCCAGGTTTCTGACAGTGTTATGACATCAAAATCATTGCAGTCAGCGGACAGTAAATCAAGTTTATTTTTCAAGCTGTTGATATTAGCATGTATAACGCACAGTTCCTTTCTGATTTGTGGCCCTGGATTTAGTTCAATATCACCAGAAAGTATGATATAAAGAAGGATAACGAAGGCAGTGTACATGAAAATGTCATTACAAACTAAGTGCGTATCTTCGCGAACATGGTGAGACGTTGGTACATTTCGATACCCGACAAACTGTTCCTGCCTTAAGATGTATTCAGAAAACTGAACCAGCAGAGCAAGATGAATGTCATGTAGACAGCGTGCTGTCAGCAGTATGAAAAATATCTGCAATTGGATTTATTAAGAAAGGAAAGTTTCCGGACTAGAGTCAGAGCAGTCGAGTGAAATAAACCTATCCTGGCTCTATGTGCATTGATTCCAACAGTCATCTATGTGCAGTACTGAGGAAAATGTCAAACAAAAAGCAAGCCAGGATTGTGGATTGCTGTGGGTTCTCTCTCATTAGAAACAGATGAAGGAAGCAAGTGAAGTCATAGTGTGAGCAGTTTGAATGTAAATTCTTTCTCACTTGCGGTGATAATCTAGAAGTATAGATACAAGGGAAAAAATAAAAGAAACCAGATAGTTTTACAATATAAGTAAAGAGACAACTCTGCACTGGCATGACCAAAAAGGGAAGCAGTGCAGAAAACAAGCGGAAGAAACAAGAAATATACACATATATGCAAAAACGTTTGTGTATAATACAAAGGAAAGTATGTAAACCAATCAAAAGACAATACGACAAGTGCTGAAGAACAGTACTCGTCCAACATTTTTAGTGTACTGTACAGCATAACAGTTAACCACAAGCTGGCGCAGCAGCAGCAGTTCAGTGAAAATGTTAAATATTATGTTCTCATTTTGTCCCCCTGTGTCAACGGTGTTAACAATGACATAACTCACGGAAACAAACTATTTACAGACCTGTCATGTTCTTGTAGGACATACTCATAAGTTGTACATGTAATCAAGACATTCCTACTAGCACAGGTCAAGCATAGTAGAGCGGAGAATATGGGCAGCTTAGCTGAAGGTCGTTCATGACCACCCTCCCTCCACCGTCCCTCTCCGACACGCTTCCCCGTAATTACCCCCCCCCCCCCCCCCCCCCCCCTTCTTTTTTTTTTTTTTTCTCTCTCTTTTTTTTCAACTCCAACATCCGCTCGCTACTCTTGAACCTCACAAAACACCCAGCCATCGGTTCCCTTGTTTCCTTGCTCCTGTTACCACCCGCTTCCCCCCACTCCCACCCCCCGCCCCCACTTCCCTCTACTTCACATGCAACACCCTTACAAGTTTGCATGCACGGCCCATGCGTTCTGCTTCGATTGCTAACGCTCTCACGCTCTCTCGCCCCCTCTCTCTCTCAATCTCGCCCCCCCCCCCCCCCCCCCCCCACACACACACATACACACTTGCGCGCATGCTTGCACACAACACACTCACACATACACCCACACACGCGTGGGAAAAAAAACAACAAAAAAAACACTCCCTCTCCTCCCCCCCCCCCCCCCCTCCCTCCCCTCCTCTCCCTCTTCTCTTCTCCCCCTCTCTCTCTCTCGCGCACACACACACATACATACACACACACACACATACACACATACACACACACACACATACACACATACACACACACACACACACACACACACACACACACACACACACACACACACACACACACACACACACACACACACACACACACACACACACACACACACACACACACACACACACACACACACACACACACACACACACACACACACACACACACACACACACACACACACACACACACACACACACACGCGTGCGATCGCGCGCGAGCGCACTATACACACACCCGCGCGCGCGCGCATCTGTCTACGTCTACGTCTCAATGGCAGGACCGTTGCTCATTTGTTGAAACCGGCAACAAAGGATTTCTGTCCTATTGACCCAAATGCTCAGATTCATTTGTTATTTACCCCAATTTTGCCATAAATAAAATAATGAGGTGAAAAGGAAACCAACAAACATGACTTTCAGACCAGAATATTACAGATCAGGCCGCAATAACCCGTCGGGAAAAAAAAAAAAAAAAAAAAAAGCCAGCAAACTCTCCGCCGCACATGTTACATCACCAGATCACAATGTTCTTACTAACATTAAGGATACAATAATGATCAATATGATGAGTAATTGATACAGGAAGCGCTGAATGTCCAAACACAGTGACTGTAGAATGTCCACATCATTATTGATGTCTATATACATATCAAGAAATCAGCTGCACTAGTCCCTTAGTCCCTGTGCTGTACTTGCACATAAAGCCTGGGACACACGTGTAACGCACAAGCTACACACACACACACACACACACACACACACACACACACACACACACACACACACTCTCACTCTCTCTCTCACCCGCCCCCCCTCCCCCTCTATCTCCCCTCCGCCCCCTCTCCCCCCCGTCCCCTCCCACCCCCACCCCCCCCCCTCTCATCATCCCCCCCCCCTCCCCCCGCTTCTCTCTCCCATACACACGGACTTGCTCGCACACTTTCACGCCATGAGGAGGAAAACACACACACACACACACACACAC
>JADBJO010009029.1:17500-20000 GCA_016801955.1 Conus betulinus | reverse complement strand
TTTTCTTTTCTTTTCTTTCTTTCCTTTTTCTCTCTTTCGTTCTTTCTTTTCTTTTCTTTCTTTCTCTCTTTCTTTTCTTCTTTTCTTTCTTTCTTTCTGTTTTTTTTTTCCAACAGTGAGGCCTCCATACTCTCTTTTTTCCCACTCATTTTTTTTTTCTTCTTGACTCACTACTCATTGTGTGTTGTTTTTTTTAACATCCCGAGCGACCGACCACTTAACTTGGAAGTGACATAGAGAAACTGACTCTGCCTTTTTTTGCCTGTAAGGAAAGGCATTCACTTGATGGACTTATTCTGTAACTGATAGTTAATAGGGAGAGAACTAACATCATTATGTTTTAGTGCCGTTCGGTCACTCAACCGTTTTTAGGAAAAATGCTGAAAGATGTAGTGCATAGAATATAAAAGAACCCCCCCCCCCCCCCACCACCACCACCACCAACCAACAACAACAAGAACAAAACCCTCTGTTTGCATTTACTGTCCGGATAGCTGAATCAGTAGCCATAATTGGATGAGACTAAAACAAAACAAAACAAATCAAAACAAAACAAAACAAAAAAAATCCAATTGGATCATGTATTTCATTTCATGATATCATTTGCTAAACACTGTGTATATCAGAGTAGGATACAACAACAAAACAACAACAACATCTAGACTGCAAACATTCCTCAAGAAGCTGAAATAGAGATAGAAAACTGAAGTGTATATTGCTGGAACAGAAAGAAAAGAAAAATTGTATGTGAAGATCGATTTGATTTCTGGATGGCTAGCATAAGCCGAAGTTTGCAAACCCAGATTGAATTCTGAATGGCATGCTGACTGTGTGTACATTATATTATTCTAGATAATTATGATTATTGCCCTAAAGAATTGTTATTGTGTCGAGCAACACAGCCCCAGGGGCTACTTGACGGAACCAGAAGCAAAATATTATGTCAGTGTTCATGAAAGAAATGCCGATACATACAAAAAATAAAAGTAAAAAAAAAAAAAAAGTAGGGGAGTGGGGAGATGGGGGTGGCGGGGGTGAGGGGAGGAGGGGTGGGGGTGGGGATGGGGGGGGGGGGGGGGGGGGGGCTGCTTGGCTAGAAATAGGCCTTTGCTCGGTCCTACCTACTGGTTACTATTTTTGTCACAGGCACTGACTGTCAGTTTAGGCTGCTGGGTCCTGGAAGCTCACGTCTCGCGTTTCTGCTTCACGTCTCACACGGTGAATAGAAACGTGAACAGACGTTCGTGGTCTCTCTTGCGTGGGGGCCATAATTAATACAACTCCACTCAGGCTTCACGTTTCATGGGTCACGGTTCACGCGTGAGGGGAGAAGCAGGGACTGTCCTTTTTTTTTTTTTTTTTTTTGATGCGTGGCCATTGGTCAGTTCAATATGGATGACTTCAAAGAAAAATTAATTGAGATGTTCCGGGCAAGCCCCCCCCCCCCCCCCCCCCCCCCCCCCCCCTCCTCTAGAATCCACGTGTGCCTGACTACAAGGACAAACGATCAAAGAGCACAAGTTTGGGAAGACTTACCAGCCGCCGTGGCGAAGTGGTTAGCGTCGCGGACTCCCAGCTGGGAGGTCGTTAGTTCGAATCCCATCAGAGTCATGTGGGTTTTTCTGCTCCGACCGGCTCCCACTCAGAGTTGAGTTCGCTGCGAAACTCAGCTGGGGAGACTGGGACCACACAGTCGAATTTCATCCTCTTAATGGATGTGTTTCTGGGAGTGTTGCTCAAATTTCCTGACCAACACTGCAGGTGCCTGTATCTCTTGGGCCTGGTTGACGCCGGGATATGTTATGAAGGGAAGCGTAGAGTAAAAGCCCTGTCATGTAGTCTCAGACCGAAATGCAAATCCATAGCATCATCTTAATCATCCTCATTCTTGTCGATCAGCATGAAAAAGAATGTCTCAAAATCTGTGGTCCTTCATGCCCTTCTCTCATGGTGACTTCAATTTCGATGTCCCCCACCAGTCGCCCTGTATAAAGTGCTACAGGTATTGTCCTAGACCCCCCCCCCCCCCCTCCCCCAACACAGTCACTCAGTATAAAGGGCTACAGGTATTGTCTTAGAACCCCACCTCCCTCCCCCAACACAGTCACTCAGTATAAAGGGCTACAGGTATTGTCCTAGACCCCCCCCCCCCCCCCCCCAACACAGTCACTCAGTATAAAGTCTCACAAAAGGCAATAAAACGCTTAGAGGCAAAGGGACGTTGTTCGTAGTATACAAATAGGTAATAGACCCATTAACCAGTGTGCCTTACCCACCCACGCACATGGTCGAACTGTGTCAAGGAGGACGAAGTGGTCAGGTGATAGTAGACACCTAAGGTAGTAGGGGTTCGGACCTTCCCGATAGTGAAAGGGGGGGGGGGGGACGTAACCACTGGGACCTCGGTGCATCAAGTGGGCGCTACATACTCAGTCAGCTGAGGTCGCTTTGTAAACAGTAATTGAAGAGCAGGAGGCTTGGGCTCGTTCAGATGGTATTG
>JADBJO010009029.1:0-5000 GCA_016801955.1 Conus betulinus | reverse complement strand
GGTTAGGATAGGGTTGTTAAAGTGTAAATGTGTGTGTGCTTTGTATGAGTAGGGAGGGAGGTTGGGTGAGGGGAGCCCAGCCAAAGGAGCTAACACTGTAAAAGTAATCAAGCAACTGGTTGAGTGACTAAGACTTTCTTTCCATAGCAGTGTGCATCAAAACTAAAAGGCACATTTAGACCTCTAGTCCATTTTGAAATGCCGTAACCCATTTGTGGATAGCATGCTTTTGGAGCGTGAAGTTGTGCATAGCTCAGCTGTATTGTTGTCAGCTGAATAAAACAGAGAAAAAGAGGGAAACCTTAAAACATTCCCCTTAGTTCTAATGTACAGTGAATATCAACCTTAAGGGTACCAAATGTCACCTAAGTGAGAAGTAATACAAATACATATATCAACCTTAAGGGTACCAAATGTCAACCTAAGTGGGAGGTAATACAAATACATATATTACATTTTTTCTCCTTCTTTAAAATGCTACCTTGGCAGAGGTCTGAGCTCTCCGATTTTATACTTCCAATTCTTAAGAACAGAGAGTACTTTAAAACGGACTGAGGAAATGCTGTCTGTCTGTACTCTGTCTGGTATAGTCTGTCCAGAAAATTATGTTTACGTGCTCCAGACAAAACTAGTGTGTCAATCTTTCTTGAAACTTGTAATTTTATGTTTCTTATGGGTCAAGGATGATGACCGGTGTCTTATTTTGAGCTATTTAGCAATAATTCGGGCGGAAAATGGCAAAAAAAAAAAAGGCTTTCGTCCCTGCAGTGCACTTTCAAATTATATTGGTTACATGGTTACATTCAACATGCTGCTGGTAGCCTGGCGTGCAAGTTCAGTGGTAAGAACGCCCGTCCAGTGATGCAAACAACAAGGGTTTGATGCCGATGTACCGCTTTGACGCCGCTTTTTTTAATGTTTATTTTGTAGTGGGAAGTCGACATATGTACAACTGGGAATAAGTTTATTTGCCTTGCATCTTGTTCTAGTTTAAGGTGTGTATACTTTATAACTTATTCAACAGGTTGTATATGTTTCAGTGCAATGTTTTCATGGTTTTTGTTGTTTTTTTTTTCTGTGATGTCACACAACCAAGCTTGAAGTGTGAAGTTTGACACGACTGGCATGCAAACAGACTGAGACTGATACACACACATACACTTCTTGAAAGCCATACTCACATATAGAACACAGACAGACAGACAGACAGACACACACACACATACATGCCCACATGTTCAGGCAGGAGGAGAGAGAGAGAGAGAGGGGGGGGGGGGGGTGGATGGGTGGGGGTTGAGTGGAGTTCAAGCGTGCTACAGGAATTTGGATGGAGGCAGACAGACTTCTTCTTCTTACACTGGCTATCAACTCCTGCGGTCACCCCTAATCTAAGCATGCAACTATAAGTCAATACACAACACACCTACCTAGCCTTGGGGGTGTTTTTTGTATGTATGGCTGTTTGTTTTTGTTTTTATCTCACCTTAAAGGTAGCCATACTCCATCTTCAGGGAACTGGGAAGAAAATTTGGAAAAAAAGACAGGATGTAGAGCACAAGAGGCAGAAATAAGAAATCTTGAAGAGGAAAAAAGAGAGCATGACAGGAAAGAGGAACCCCTAACTACCCAACGACAGTGAACGTGATAGTTCCTGTGGTTCCAGAAACAGGAGGGGCCCTTAATTTCACATTCCGCAGTGCCCCACTGCAGGAGAGGCAGAAAGACAAATTGTAGACAAGCATTCTGAAACAAACCATATCAAAACGCTGCCTTTTCATTTTGAAAGTGATTTAATAAAGTGATTAATACCGTAGTGGCGATCACAAGAAGCAACTTCCAGCAAAAACAAATGAACCAACAAAACCAACTGTGTTGCTAAGCAGTCGCAAAGCCCTATTTCTATTATGCACATCAATATCCTTGACCATAAGCATAACTTCATAAGTCAAAGTGTCCACACCAAATTGGAGCTGAGTCCAACAGTTCCACTATTGTGGAAAAAAACAACAACAACAACAAAAATGGTATTTAGGGCCCTCTAAATACCCCCAATCCCACCCCACCCCACTCCAAACTATCTTCCTGACCTTGACCTTGTCAATAGGGTATTTTGAAAAAGAACAACTAGACATTCTATGTGCAAGAGTTGGGAGCCGGTGGATGATTCCTCCATTGATGAAGGAGATCCATGCAAGTCAAACATTTCACCGGCCAGTCAAAAGCTGACCAAAAGTGAACAAAACATTCAAACACAGCCAATTAATGAGGAAGAAGACACAAACAATCAAACCTATGTCACAAAAGAGGCAGACATACTTGGAGCAAGGTGCATCCCAAAGAAAAAAAAATTGCATGAAATTGAAAAAGAAAATCTTCTCAAGCCCCCCAAACACATCAACACCCCACGCCTCTGGAATTGAAAATTCCATGGATGCATTCAGCCTGTTAAAGATACATAAAATGGCCATACATATAGACAAACAACACTACCAAGTAAATAATATGAATCATTCATGTGGTTTATAGCACCATCGACCACTATTGACAACACTACCAAGTAAACAATCACTCAATCATGTGGTTTATAGCACCACCGACCACTATGGGCCACATCAGAGTTGACACCTTGTCAGCTAAGTAAACAAGTGTACATCATGGCTGCCATGCGAGTTGGGTCGCATGATTTTAATTAAGGGGAGAGTATGTAGAGCCTAAAGTTAACGTGAGAGCGTTGGTCTTGAACCTGTATTCAAGACGTGTTTAGCGGCGGAAGGCCAGGTATAGAGTAGCGAGTTCCTCTCTGGAGAGGTAAGCTCGGGCTCTCCGATTGACTTGTGGGGGCAGCAGAGGCCGAGAGCGAGTTGAGAAGTGCAGTCGGTGCACTGAGCGCTCCTGATCGCACCCCGGTGGGGGGGTTTTGACAGTACTCAGGTTTGCTGGTTGGCACCAGGTAAGTGTTCAGTTGTAAGGGGTGACAGGGACTATAGGTGTAAAGGGTCGCTTTAAATGTAACACCTGGAGAGGTATTTACACGGAATTTCCCTGTTTCACAGTTCTCCCTTTATTCAGCTACCCGCTTACTGAGGGCATCCCGGACTGCCTTGGCTGGGGCCTAGCGATGGGCACTGGAGTGGGGGTGTTCGGAAGTAAGCAGTCTAGTGTGAAAGGTCGTCGCAACTAAGCCCTTGGGTCGAGGAGTTGGCGGAGGGGACCACGAGTCTCTGTGGGATGGAAGCCGGCCTCACTACCCCAGGCATGGGTAGGACGATGAATTGAGGGCCAGGTGTAAAGAAAGCCCGATAACGCAGGAGGAATGATACTGATCCTTGCGTGGTTGTGTGCCATGGACTGGTACTTAAAGAGTGCTAGGGTGTGCCCGTGACTGGTCTCTGTTAGTTCACTTGTTTTTATGTGTCTTTTATGTAAATGAAAATGTTGGCTCTATGCTGAGTGGATGATACAAATTTAAATTAGCAGCCGAAGAGTTATTTCCGGCATTCTTAATTTCTGTTGAGTAAATTTAATAAATTGTAACTCCCTATGGGAGGGGAACTGGGAAATTGAAATTTTTTGTTGTGCACCTTTGGTTGAGTGGAGAGATAGTGTGTGTGCACAGAGTAAGCCTTGTTGTTGTGTGTGTGTATGGGAGTTTGACCACATGTGACAGTGTTTATTCTTCTTCTTCTGTGTACACAGGCTGTCAACTCCTGCGGTCACCCCCAATCTAAGCATACAGTCAATACACAACCTACCTACCTAGCCTGGGGGTGGAATTTTGTGTGTATGGCTGTTTTGTATCCCACCTTAAAGGTAGCCATACTCCATCTTCAGAAAATTGGGAAGAAAAAGCTTGGAAAAAAAGACAGGATGCTGAGCACAAGAGGCAGAAATAAGAAATCTAATTTATCTTAAAGAGAAAAAAAGAGCATGACAGGAAAGAGGAACCCCTAACTACTTAACGACGGTGACCTTGATAGCTCCTGTGGTTTGAGAAATCTCGCTTTGGAATTCCGCTGATACCCCTGAAGTCGGTGTTTTTGAAAATGCAACTGTTTCGGCTCTAGCATTTGCACTACGAGAGCAGTAATATTTCTTGTGCTTGCAAAACTTTTCTGCTAAAGAGAAGCCGTTACACCCACTACACATCACTACACCTGTGCTACCCTGCTTCCTTTCCCTCAGCAGCTGTTTTCCTTCATCCCGATGCTGGATTTTTTTTTGAGGATTCCTTCTTTTCTTAAAGATTCAAACACTCTCAACTGTTCCTGAGGGGGGCAGAAGTAAAGCTGCTTTCACACACTCTTCTTCTTCCTTATGCTTCCTCTTCATGTGTCTTGAAAGTTTTGCTTGAAATGTCCCACAAAAGACACATGGACGTGGAGGCTTCTTGTAAGTTTTGCATGAAGTGCTTGAAGTGGAAGTTGACTGTGAGAAAGATGCCGACTTTTCTGAAGGCTGGTGTGAACTACCTCCAGTAACAGTAGCCTTCGAGGAAGAAGCTGACCTTGCAACACACTGGGGTGAAGTACCTGCACTAACACTAGTCTCAGAGGAAGAAGCTGACCTTGCACAACACACTGGGTGAAGTACCTGCACTAACACTAGTCTCAGAGGAAGAAGCTGACCTGGCAACACACTGGTGTGAAGTGCCTGCAGTAACATTAGCCTCTGAAGAGGAAGCTGGCTTGGCAAGAAAAGCAGTCTCCGCGGAAGAAGCCAACTTTGCACCAAGCTGGTGTGAAGTGTCTGCAGAAACAGTAGTCTCCGTGGAAGAAGCCAACTTTGCACCAAGCTGGTGGTTGAAGTGTGTGCAGTAACAGTAGCCTCCGAGAAACAAGCTGACTTGCAGTAGATCGGCGTGAAGTGCCTGCAGTAACAGTAGCCTCCAAGGAACAAGCTGACCTTGCAGTAGATCGGCGTGAAGTGCCTGCAGTAACAGTAGCCTCCGAGGAACAAGCTGACCTTGCAGTAGATCGGCGTGAAGTGACTGCAGTAACAGT
>JADBJO010009028.1:53183-88477 GCA_016801955.1 Conus betulinus | reverse complement strand
AACATCGTAGCCAGAGTTGTCACTGCTCCCTCTCTCAAGGTGCGTCTCTTTCATTTGTCTGTCCGTCTATGTACTTTTCTCTTATCTCTCTCTCTCTCTCTCGCTATCTCTCTCTCCTCTTGTCTGTCGGGTCTCCGTTATGTCCGTTCGTCCGTCTGTATGTCTGTCTTCTGTCTGTCTGTCTCTCCTCTCTCTCTCTCTCTCTCTATCTCTCTGAGGTCACCTCATCTTCTCTGTGCTTTTGTTGAAAACAAGAACATGCTTTCATTGTCTATAGTGACGTGTCTTAATTTGGCGACCCGGGACCTAGTATGTTTGTGGTAAGGATTCGTTCCCGGTTCTTTATTGTATGTTCACAGGCGTCAACACTCATTCACAAAATACCCGTAGCCACAAACAGGTAAGAGAACATCATCGTGGACCAGTGTTTTTTTTCATGGCATTTAAACATGCCATCTTAGCACACATATACCCCTTGTATTCACCACCACCCACCCTCCAATGTAACACACACACACACACACACACAACACCACAAACACACCACACACACACCACAAACTCACACACACACACAACACAGCACACAAACCACACACACACACCACACACAACACGATGCACGCACGATTCTACCTATACCCTTCCCTCTCCCTATCACTACCACACAAAAACACACACACACCACACACACACAAACACACACACACACACAATTACACACCACACACAAACACTCACACACACACACACACACCACACACACCACACACAACCACAAACACACACACACACACACGAAGCACGATCCTACCCTATTCCCATCCATATCCCCATCACTTTACACACCATAAACCAAACACACACAACACGACCACACCCACACACACACAACACCCACACACACAACACCAATTATGACCACGACACGTACTCTTCTGTCTCCGCGCATATTTGTGTGTTACGTGATTGAAAAGAACAGGAGGAAACTCATTAAACACGAAGGAGGAGATGGGGGCGGGCACTAATGTGGGAGAGGGGGGGGAGGGCGGGCACAGCTTTGCAAATCCAATAGTTGTCATGCTGGCTTTGTCTGGGTTACGCACGTACCATAGGCCATGATGACACATATAATTACAGAGAACGGACATTTTGCGGCCCCGTACAACAAGATTCTCTAAACTTAGCGTGAGTATTTCCACGGTCTGGAAAAATGCAAAACACGACATGGACGCATATCTCTCTCTCCTAGTCTTTCTCTCTCTTCTCTCTATCTCTCTCTCTCTCTCTCTTCTCTCTATTCTTCTTCCTTTCTTCTTCTTCTTCTTCTTCTTTCTTCTCCAGTCCTTCTTCTTATTCTTCAGATCTTCTGTTTCTGTCTCTCTTATCTCTCTCTCTCTCTCTCTATGACACAGCTCGACTATCGCTCTCTCTCAAACACACACACTCGCCTACACTCACACACACACACACACACACAAACACACACACACACAACACACACACACACACATTCATGTCATTACGTTATGTGTTCGTGCTATACTAATAAAGCAAGAGTCGAGAGTTGTGACACGACACGGCATGTCGCCATGATTGATGGCCGCCTTCGTTCTGTTCATTCGAAATGCTGACGGAATGGTAGTTCCGTGTCAACGTTTTAACCCTTTCGCTCCTCCCTATTCCCCCCCCCCCCCCCCCCCACCCCCCCCCCCCCCCCCCCCTTTTTTTTTTCGTTTTTTTTTTTTCTTCTTCTCTCTTTTGTGGACTCGTTATGACATGTGGCGGAAGATGAAGGGGGATGGGGGGGCGGGGGAGAGGTTGGTATTGTCTCAACGATGACAGCGTGTGTAAAAAAGCCAGTACCGTACAGAACCAAGAAAAGGCATTCTGGCGAACCGTTTGGGCGTGTCCTGTGCTTGCGGAAGGTCTATTCCTTCGTTGACAAGGGCTATTTCGGGCACCGTGTTTGATTTCTTGGGGTCTGCCTTTAATGATAATCGAAGGAGAAGGAATGCGAGGCTGGTGAGGAGGAATGCATCGTGGCTTCCAGCAATCGAGTGCCGTGCTTGGCTGGTTGCGTGACGCCACACAGTCACGTTTTGTTGGTTGGTGGTTTTTTCCTCCAAAATAATTGTTTCAATTTATCGCACAGAGGTGTTTTTATGCTTCAAGAGGATGTTATAATGATGTGTGACCTTTTTTCTTTCTTTCTTTTTCTTCTCTTTCTCGGTTTGTATCAGGTATGTGTTACTTTGCAGAAGGCTGATGGTTTTTTTTATTTTTTTTTTTTTTTTTTAATACGGAAACAAAATAAAGAAAAGTGAAAAGTATCTCGATGGGAGAGAAGAGGGAAGAAGAACGACTGGTGTCTGAAGTTCTGAAGATGTTGAAATTTGTTGTTGTTGTTGTGGAATGGAAGTCAAGCATGGTGGTTGTCTGAAAAATGTTGAATTTTGTAGTTGTTGTTGTTGTTGTCAGAAGCCCAGTCGTGGGAAATTTCACGCAGAGGCCTAACGAATGGGGAATAAAAAACAAAAAAAGAAAAAGCGCGGTTGCACATGGTTGTGTCCGCCTCGCAGTGCGGTTTGCACACGGTGTTGTCCGCCTCTCAAAGCGGTTTGCACACGGTCTGTGCCGCCTCTCAAAGCACGGTTGTGCACACGGTTTGAACATGGTGTCTCCGCCGCGCGCAGAGCGGTTTGCACCATGGTGTGTCCGCCTCGCAGAGCGGTTTGCACACGGTGTGTCCGCCTCGCAGAGCGGATTTGCACACGGTGTGTGTCCGCCTCGCAGAGCGGATTGCACACGGTGGTGGTCCGCCTCGCAGAGCGGATTGCACACGGTTGTGTCCGCTCTCGCAGAGCGGTTTGCACACGGTGTTGTCCGTCTCTCAAAGCGGTTTGCACATGGTCTCTGACTTTCGGCCGGAAGCCATCTGTCCCGATAATCCACGCCTGCCTTTCACTCCCTGCCTCGTCAAGCCCTGCTGTTGTTGCACAACTCTGGTCAACAGCTGGGGTCAGGGAACGGGCAGGGTGGGGGTTGGGGGGGGAGGGAGTGGGTAAGCAGGGGGGGGTGGGTGGGGACACACAAAACTGTCAGTTTTGCATGGGGTGTGCACGCATGCGCCCGTCCACACGCTCGATTGTCTGACAAATTCTCCTCCATCATTTCTATCCATCAACCCCCCCCCCACCCACCCACACACACACACACACACACACCCTTTCCTTACTCGTATGTGTCCTTTTGGAGGATGGATTGAAATGTGTGGGTTTTTAGATCATGGACGTCAGGATTTGATTTGATTTTTTTTGTTTGTCGAGCCTTTTTTAGTGGCACGCTTTGCAAACTGCAGAACATTTCTCTTGGTTTTTAAACGGAAAAAAGAGGCGATTGAAGAGGTTAGGTTGTTTCAGTTTGTTTTTTTGTTTGTTTTCACTGTCTCTTTTTCTATATCGTTTCCATGGATACGACAGTCACACACCAAGCGAGGTGACGTGAGCTTTTTTTTTTTAGTTTGTTTTTTCGTCTCGTGTCTCAGTTTGATGTCGTTTGCCATGAATACGACAGTCACACACATCAACAACTTCAAAAGGACCAGTACAATCTGTTAAGTGCATACATACAGGCCTTTGACCTTTCCGAGCACTTGGGCAATGTCGTTCACTCTGACGATCAGACAGCCTTTTGGTTGGTGAAATCAGACATTTTGTCTGCTTGTTTGTTTGTTTATTCAAGCATGGAAAGGAACAAGTTTTCGGTGTTTGACACCATTACTATCATGCATTTGTTGTGTTTGTTTGTTTTGTTGAATGAAGCCTTATATCTGTATGTGTGTGTTTGTCCGGTGTGTGCGTTGGGGGGAGGGGGTGGGGAACTGATGTTCCCAGGCTCTTTGCTGTATTGAACGATGCGTCTCAGAAATTTTTGTTTGGACTACGCGAGTCGACAAACTCTGTAAACTTTCTCGCGAGTGGTAATACGAACTAGTCATTTCGTCTGCCGCTCTTTAGTCGCTGCAAAGACCCTCTAATTCTCTCTCTCTCTCTCTCTCTCTCTCTCTCTGCTCTCTCTCTCTCTTGGTGGGGTTTGGGTGTGTGCTGTGTGTGTGTGTGTTGGGTTATGGCGAGGCTCTGTTGTTGACGCGGAACGGCGCAAAGTCAACGACCTATAGTAATGCTCTCTTCTGCTGCGATTAGTGGAACAATGCAGGGGGCAGTCACGCAATCCTTGGTGTCGTCGCCTCAATTGCATCCTCTGCCTAGGACTGGTGACGGAGGGATAGGAGAGAGAGAGGTGGGGGGGGGGAGGGAGAGTCGTTTGTGGTGTTGGAGATGGAGAGGTTGATAATGGTGAGGATTTTTTTTGATGCAAGTGCACAAGTATCTAGAAAGTAAAGGGGTGAAGGTCAGATAAAAGAGAGGGATCCCTTCTTCTGCGCATGTCTTGAATAACCCCAACCTTCTGCGCATGCCACACAAACACGCTGACACAGACACACACAAAGACTGAAAAAGCAGCTTAACTAAAACAAATTTGATAAAAACTATTTAAAGGCTATGAACATGATGAAGTCACACTCACACACACACACACACACACTGACACAAAGTAACAAGTGACACACACAGGCACGAAGACAGATTTAGCACACACCTACACACACACACACACACCACACACACACACACACACCAAGAGCTAAGCCAACTATCGTAGCAGACGAACCTTGGAGCTACAAACACACTTGTAGAGCAGGGGGCCGAGTTCCGTGTCTCAGTCTGTGCAAATCAAATTCAGTGTCTTCTCGGAGAGTGTCTGTCAGCTGGAAGATGTTGTGACGACGAAATCTTAACTTTGCGTGAAGTTCGTGATCATTGAACGTGTCCAATGGCTTTGTTTTGATCTAACCCAGGGCGAACTCATGCCCTGTCCTCGTTGTACGTTACCCACCCCTCACCCACTGAAGTACGGCCCCAGGTCCTTTGCGGTCGGCTGGGCTATCAGCAACATGACCTTACCTTTATAAGCCTGTGAGCGCTCTCCATGACGCAGCCCTGCTTTATGTGACGGTTTCTGGTTGGTTGGTTTTCTTTCTGTTTTGTGGCCTTCAGTGTTCTGTTCCAGACCCTGTTGCCTGCTATAAAGTCCGGCTTTTTTTTTTCTTTCTCTCCATGCTGATAGTACGTGGTGGGAGGGTGGCGGCGACTCGCGGCGGTGATGGTGACTCTGGCGCTGATCTGAAATCCGAAGAAGTCTCCCACGGCGGTCTGCCAAATTGCGCGGTGGTTTGCAGAGCATCCGGCAAGCAGGCTGCACACCAAAAAGGAATGCGCCAAGGCCTTGCTGTCAAGAGTTGATTTATTTATAGACTGGCGCAGTTAGCATGGCTTGATAGTTTCTTATTGTGTCTGAAAGTGGATTCTTATTCTTTCTTTCCTGTGGCGATCACGGTACAAGCCAGGTGGTTCCAAGCAGACAGATTAAAACCAAAGGAATGAAAAACTATTGGGGCGTTTGCAGCTGGCGCAAAGATAGGGTCACGGGTGAGTGCCAAGGCCTGAAACATGCGTCAGCTAAGGGGGGAGGTGATAGGTTTGAAGATTGTATGTGACTTCATCAGTGAAGATCCCCTGACACAAGGGAAATAATTGTTAGGAGAGTTGTTCTTTTGATCAAATTATCGATTTAACATGAAGTTGCCAGCTCAAATCTATGTATTATGTAATGTTTTAGTGCAAATCTATGCATTATATAGTGTTTAAGTGCCAATATAATTATGCATTACATAGTGTTTTAGTGAAAATCTATGTATTATATAGTGTTTTAAATAATAATGATAATAACGTACATTTATAGAGCGCCCCTTTCTCACTAGAGCTCACAACGCTTTACAATATTTAACTATAGACATGTAAAAACAGAAATCACTATACTAAACCATAAATCCAGTCACCTCATAAATCATGACAATGAAACATAGCAAGGAGGGGGGGGGGCGGGGGGCTGGCCAACCAACACTGACACCACACACACGCACGCACGCACGCGCACGCACGCACTCGCGCACACATTGTCAGTTTTCAAGGGCAACACTTACAACACGTAACGCAATGACACACCCAACACCAGGGCAAAAATGTTTTCTATAAAGAAAAATTCCTTAAACAGATGGGTTTTGAGTGCAGAGCGGAAAGCAGAGCAGAGTCAGTTTTGGCAGAGCGGATCGTGGGAGAGAGTTCCAACCAGAAGGAGCTGCAAAAAAGAAGAACGTTCACCATAGGTTTTTGTTGAAACGTGTGGCTTGCAGAGGGTGAGAGTGTTGTCGGATGATGAGCGGAGTGTTCTTGCCGGTGTGTATATGTTAGCCAGGTGAGAAAGATAGACAGGGCCAGATCCATTGATGGCACGAAAACACATGCATGCAATTTTGTATCTAATGCGCGTGCTTCTATGGGGAGCCAGTGCAGAGTGTGGAGATGCGGGGGTGATGTGGTCTCTACGGGGGAACCCTCAAGACCAGGCGTGCTGCAGTATTTTGTAAACTCTGAATTCGTTGTATAAGTTCTTGTGGGCAATTCACAAGGAGACCATTGCAATAATCCAGACGGGCTAGCACAAATGCCGAAACGAGAGTTTGTGTTGCCTCAGTCGAGAGAGAAATGGCGAATTGAGCTGATACGACAGAGTTCAAAGTTAACTGTACGAATTACGTTCATGACCTGAGCATTCATTGTCAGATGTGAGTCCAGAACAACGCCAAGATTCTTTGCTGATTTAGAAAATGGAACAGTGGCATCACCAACAACAAGCGAGTCCGGTAATGGAGCAGACAGTGACGTTCTTGATGAAGAAATGACTAAAGCTTCAGTTTTCTCATCGTTTAACTTGAGTTTGTTAAATGTCATCCATGATTTAACATCCTGAATACATGCTTGTATTGACTGAACCAGCTCATTGACATGGCTGGGTTCTGCAGACTTGTAAACTGAGTATCATCTGCAAAAGAGTGAGACAGAACAGAGTGAGATGAGATGATATCAGACAAGGGTGTTATATACAAAACAAACAAAAACTGGGCCAAGGACAGAACCCTGTAGCACTCCATAGGCGATTAAACGATGGTTAGATTTGCAGTTGTGAATAGATACAGTTTGAGTGTGAAATCTATGCATTATATAGTGCTTTAGTGTAAATCAATGCGTTATATAGTGTTTTAGTGCAAATCTATGCATTATATAGTGTTTTAGTGCAAATCTATGTATTATATAGTGCTTTAGTGCAAATTTATGCATTATATAGTGGTTTAAGTGCAAATCTATATATTATGAAGTGTTTAAGTGCAAATCTATGCATTATATAGTGTTTAAGTGCAAATCTATGCAATATATTATATAGAGTGTTAGTGCAAATCTATGTATTATGTAGTGTTTTAGTGAAAATTTCTGCATTATATAGTGTTTTAGTGCAAATCTATGCATTATATAGTGCTTAGTTTAAATGTATGTATTATACAGTGTTTTAGTGCAAATCTATGCATTATAGAGTGTTTTAGTGCAAAGCTATGCATTATAGAGTGTTTTTAGTGCAAAGCTATGCATTATGTATGTTTTAATGCAAATCTAGGCATTATATAGTGCTTTAGTGTAAATCTATGTATTATAGTGTGTTTTAGTGCAAATCTATGCATTATATAGTGTTTTAGTGCAAATCTATGCATTATATAGTGTTTTAGTGCAAATATGCATTATGTAGTGTTTAGTGCAAATCTGTGCATTATGTAGTGTTTTTTAAAGTGCAAATCTATGCATTATGTAGTGTTTAAGTGCAAATCTATGCGCTATGTAGTGTTTAAGTGCAAATCATTGCATTATGTAGTGTTTTTAGTGCAAATCTGTGCATTATATAGTGTTTTAGTGCAAATCTATGTATTATGTAGTGTTTTAAGTGCAAATCTATGCATTGTATAGTGTTTTAGTGCAAATCTGTGCGTTATATAGTGGTTTTGTGCAAATCTATGCATTATATAATGTTTTTTAGTGCAAATCTGTGCATTGTGTAGTGTTTAAGTGCAAAATCGTAATTGCGGCGTGTGGCCTGCAATACAGTCCGGCGATGTTTTCTTTCTTTCTCCCCACGCTGACGCAGAGTACATGCGGACAAGTGATGACGGGCCTACAGTGCGAGGGGGACAGCATGGAGAGAAGCCACAGGAAACGACACTGAAATGGTGGTCATTACATCCCGCTGGAATCAGCGCTGTCTTTCCAGCGTCGCCTCCAACGGCGGGGCCAAGAGCCTTAGGGACTCACTGCATGTCCGTAGGGCGACCTGCACTTTTGCTGCCAGTACTGTCGCTACCTCTGCTTTCACGACCTGCACTTTTGCTGCCAGTACTGCCGCTACCTCTGCTTTCACGACCTGCACTTTTGCTGCCAGTACTGTCGCTACCTCTGCTTTCACGACCTGCACTTTAAAACTAAAGAAAGAAGAAGAAAGAAATAATCTTGACGCGTTGTGGCGGATAAACATATGAACACACGCAAACACACACACACACACCACACACACACCACACACACACACACACCCACACACCACACACACACACACACACACACACACTACACACCGGAGAAAACTTTTGCTTTTTTTTTTTTTTTTTTTAATCCAGTCAAATATGCCGCGCTTTTGAGGCGAAGTACATGCGCGCGGCGAAAAAGTACCAGCGGCGAAAAAATAGGAAGACACACCATCCATCGTAACGCTGACCTTTGTGTGGCATGATGGCCGCGCGAAAAACCAGATCATTCTGGCGGAGGATTGGAGGTCCGGCGATGTCCCACGCCTCATCAGCTCGGCAGTGGGCCGTTCGTGCCTGGGCGTGGGTCTCGGATATCTGAAGGCCGTGGATTGATCGGCCGTGGGGGAACAAACAAACACACACACACACACACACGCACACACACACACACTGGGACAAGAACAAAGAGGTCTTCCATTCCAGACTTTCCGCTTCCCGTGCTTGTTGGCCGACCTCTAAGTAGTGGAAGATCTAAGGACGCGCGCGACCGTGACGATCACGGCGGAAGGGAGGGAGGGAGGGAGGGGGGGGGGGGAGGGAGGGAGGGGTTAGGGGGCACGGGGGGCACGTTGCCGTTGCCGATCAGTGGACCGTGAAAAAGTCCTGGACTGTGATCGGTGGTGAAGATCAAGGCAAGAAGAGTGGCGGGAGAAATGAAGCCTTCTACGGTAGTCTTGGTGACCACCACCGTCCCAGTTCCCATCGTCATGGGGGGAAAAAGACTGGAGTGAAGAGAATGTATCCCAACTAGGTGGGGGGTGGGGAGGGGGGGGGGGGGGGGGGGATACGACCTTGGCGTGGTCGGAGGGGCTTGCGTGGGGTGCAGGATCCCTGAAGGCTGGCCGACAGGGGGTCTCAATGCTTGAATGGAACTACAGCTTTCCCACACAACGTTTCAAGGCCTGCACAGCCAGGTTGCTGAACGGGCATAAACGCAACGTGGTTGGAGTTGATGCCCCTGGGTAGGGTCTCCCATGTCAGAGATGCTCAAAGGTGGGGGGGTCCTGACAGAGTGAAGTCCCCGTTTTGTTTGTTTGTTTGTTTGTTTTTTCCTAACCAGTTCCTTTCCGTTTTTCTCAATCGATCTCTTGGTATTTTTCCAGTCCTGTTTTTTAGCCTTCTTTCCACGTTCTCTTATTTTCGCTGTGGGTTTCGTTTAGACCCGCCGCGTTTGCCGTGCTGTGCGACCTGTGATGGAGGGGGGGAATGAGGGGTCTAGAGATCGAGAGAGCAGGGTACTCTCAAACACATCTCTGGCTTAGACCTTTCCTAGACAGGAGGTACCACATTGGCCCAGGGGTATCAGTAGACTACCCCCCCCCCCTCCACCCCCTTTGTGGGATTGGATCAAGATGGGCAGTTCCCCGGCTGGTCAAGTTAAGCCCCGGAAGTGCTACGCTTTCTCTCCCCAGGAGCTGGGCATGGTCAGGGGGGACACGATGGGGGTGGGTTGGTTTCTGTTTGTCGTATCTCTCTCCTGGAAGGGGTCAAGACATGAATTTCTTGACCCTGGCCCCTTAGTTGGACTCCATGGTGGGTGGGTCACGCAGGGAGGGAGAAAATGTCACTTCAAACAAAATGACTTTTTTTTCGATTTTCCACTCCCACCACCCCCCTCCCTTCCACAACCACTGTCAGCCCAAGGGGGGGGGGGGGGTGCAGGGGGAGAAGTAAGTACAGGAGAGCTAAAGAGAGCTAAAGGACACCGCTCAAGGACTACGACGACGTACAAGGAACCTAGAATTAAAGTGGACCGCCCGCTCAAGGACTGACGATCATACAAGAGAGCTAAAGGGGCCCGCTCAAGGACTGACGATCGTACAGAGAGCTAAAGGACACCGCTCAAGAACTAGCGATCATACAGGAGAGCTAAAAGAGACAGCTCAAGGACTAACAATCATACAGGAGAGCTAAAGGACAAGCGGCTCAAGGACTAACGATCATACAGGAGAGCTAAAGGAGACCTGCTCAAGGACTAACAATCATACAGGAGAGCTAAAGGTCACCGCTCAAGGACTAACAATTCATACAGGAGAGCTAAAGGAGACCGCTCAAGAACTACAACATCATACCTAGGAGAGCTAAAGGAGACCGCTCAAGGAGAGCTAACGATCATACAGGAGGCTGAAAGGACAATCCGCTCTAAAGGACACCGCCCAAGGACTAACCATCATAAAGGAGAGCTAAAGGACACCGCTCAAGGACTAACGATCATACAGGAGAGCTAAAGGACACCGCTCAAGACTAAACATCAATACAGGAGAGCTAAAGAGGACACCGCTGAAGGAGGACTAACAATCATACAGGAGAGCTAAAGGACACCGCTCAAGGACTAAACATCATGACAGTGAGAGCTAAAGGACACCGTGGAAGGACTAACAATCATACAGAAGAGCTAAAGGACACCGCTCTGCTGGACCGATGTCATACAGGATGAGCTAAAGGGACACAGCCTGAGGGCAAACAATCAATACAGGTAGAGCCTAAAGGACACCGCTGGGGGACTAGCACTAAATCATACAGGAGAGCTACTCTACAGGAACTGACCCTAAGGACAACAAATCATACAGGCTGCTAAAGACACCGCTCAAGGATATAACAATCATCAGGAGAGCTAAAGGACACCGCTCAAGGACTAACAATCATACAGGAGAGCTAAAGGACACAGCTCCAGGGACTAACAATCATACAGCGAGAGCTTCTGGACACCGCTCAAGGACTAACAATCATACAGGAGAGCTAAAGGACAACCGCCTCAAGGGACTAACGCAATCATACAGACGAAGAGCTAAGGACACCGCTTCAAGGACTAACGATCATAATACAGGAGAGCTAAGGACACAGCTAAAGGACTAAACAATCAGACAGGGCGGAGTCTAAAGGACAACCGCTGACGGACATAACAATCATACAGGAGAGCTAAAGGACACCGACTCAAGGAACTAACATCATACAGGAGAGAGCTAAAGGACACCGCTGAAGGACCTAACAATCATTACAGAAGAGCTAACCGACACCGTTTCGCGACTAACAATCATACAGGAGAGCTAAAGGACCCCGCTAAAGGACTGTACAATTCACCTTGACCATCAGTTTTAAAGGACACCGCTTTCAGGGCACGCCTTCAGGCACAGGAGAGCTAAAGGATTGTCAAGGACTGGGATCCACACAATGTGTACAGAGACCCTAAATCCTCAGGACTGTCTGATTGTTATGGACTAGAGGCCAACGGAAGAGTTTTTGGTTGGCAGGGGGATCGGGTGATTCTCAATCACAAGCAGGTAACGTCAAAAAGGACCAGTTTCCTGACTTCAAGGTGCCCAGACAAGAGATCTGGCACCGGACCTGGGGGGACGACCCCAGGCGTCTGACGGCGAAAGGTAAGACGATCTCAGCAAACACGGTCTCGTGTCTGTACTGGCTGGCACGAGGGACCGTTATCTGATGGGGCACAAACCTTGTTCAACCGTGGGTGCTGTCCACCCAGGGATTCCAGTGGTCTTGGAAGTGACCAAATCTTGCTCAACGAAGGTCCCTGAACGGCTTGGTTTCATCGAATGCTAGTCACAACGCCACGGTTCGGGAGTGTGCTAAGTTCTGGATGGACAGGGGGATCGGTGGTCTCCGCACAGAGCAGGTTTTGGGCTCGTCAAAAAGGCCAGTCATCAGCGTCCCTGACCTGTGTCCTGAAAGGCGTGTGTTGTTCAAGGGTCAACACAGGGTGTTGACCACAGGGAAGGACCGAATATCGATGTTTATCGTCTGAAACAGCTATAAGAAAAGGTAGATTCGATGTCTCAGCAGTTCTTTTGGTTTCCATTTCAGCACGCCTTACAACCGTAGGACGTCATTGTGACCTCCATGATTTCCAAGGATCTGTGATTGTTATTACCGCGCGTCGTTGGTGGCCAAGGCCCAAGGGCAAGCAAAGCATCGGGACCATGGGGGGCCCCAACCCTTCCTCCGTCTGTTGGTCCAGTTGCAACGTCAATAACTGATAAACCTGGCACCCCTGGCGACCCCTTGAAAAAGATGAGCGCCAGACATGTTGGGCCCCGATGTGGCATGGCTTTGTACGCTTTACAGCAGCACTAAGTGGATCGTCGTCAATCAAGGGTCCAGGGTATGCTGGGGTTGTTGTTGTTGCTAGGCTTGTTGTTGTTGTTTGTTGTGTTGCTGTTGTTGTTGTTGTTGTTGTTTGTATGTTTGTTTTTTAATAAGTTCCTCGGAAAAGATTAAATAGCGGAAAGAGTTTTCATGCAAGGTTTTGAGGGTTTTTGCAAGGAATTTTGCTGCGTTTAAGAAAATCCGTTGTCGGGGCAGATGTAATAACTTGTTAAAGGAATGACATGAAAAAGATGGGGCGCCAAGGCAATGGGGGGGGGGGGGCTGTAAATGGCATAATGGGTCGTCTCATTTATCTTTGTGTTTATTAGCTATACTAATTCTGTTGTTTTCTTATTCCCTTTGTATTTATTAAAATTGCCGTTCTCATATAGCGGATATATCTTTATCTTGGTGTTTATTGGTATGTTAATCCTGGGGGGGGGGGGGGGGGGTACTTTTTTTCAACTTGCTATTCATGTAAGCTTGGTTACATTTTATCTGATGATTTGTTCATTGTTTTTTCGTCCCTTTTTTACTGATGTCTAAATTGGCTGTACATCTAAGTGCGTCCACCCTTGGTCTTTTTTAATAGCTGATTCCCATGATAAGCTTGTTCTGCTCATTCCTGTGATGTTATCGACCTCGCCCACAATGTTTTATAGTGTGTTTTGTTTTCCTACCAGAGCGGCCAGTGAACGGCTGGAGTGTGGGAGTGTAACTGGCCTGACTGACGTGTGCGGGGGCGGTGGGGTGGGAAGAGTAGGGAGTGTTTACGTGTGTGATTGTTTGCATGTGATGCATCATTACAACATGTTCTCATTGATGCATATTGCAACACACAGCACGCGAGTGCTTGATTCAGCAGAAATTTTTTTTTTAAAAAAAAGGGTCGTCGTTTTACTGGGGTGCAGGTGCGTGCTCGAGAGATGAAGGGAGAAAAGGTTTGAGAGAACAACAGACGGTTGGAGAACCAGAAGGAAGGGGGAGCAGGCAGGGAGAGAAAGCAGAAAGAGGACGGGAAGATTTTGGGGGGGGGGGGGGGGGGGGGGGGAGAGACATGGGAGAGCAAAAGCGACGTGGGGGGGGAGGGGGGAACACCGTTCGTCGTGGGCAAAAGACGTGTGTATGAGAGTTTTGTGTGAGTGTGTGTGGGCTGTGTGTTGGTGGTGTGTGTCGAACAATTAATTTCTGTACTGCCCGCTAATCATAAACCAGTCTCGAGTCTCGAGTCCCTCTCGAGTCTTGTGTGAAACAGTACCAGTGTTTTGACCATTTATAGTTTTACGACAACAAGATGCGAGAGTGTGGTTTCTGTACGTGGGTGGGTCATGGAAGGGGATCGATAGTGTTTGAAAGGTTTCTCAGGGATCCTTGATCTTCGTAACGTTAGTTCCGACGAGGTGCTGAGGACTCGGACCAAAAGATACTTGGTCACTGTCCTGTTGTACGGGAACAACCGTCAAAAGCTCTAGCAGCTTGGTTGTCAGGCCTCCTCTTCTCTCTCTCTCTCTCTCTCTCTCTCTCTCTGTCTCTGTCTGTCTCTCCCTCCTGACTTTTCTCCTCTGTGGTCTTGCTCGATCTATCAGTGGTGGATCGATATCAAGTGTGTGGTGTGTGTGTGTGTGTGTGTGTGTGGTGGGTGTGTGGTTGTTTATCGATGCATCTTTTTCTCTGCCTATGTATCTATCTCTATGATCTATTTCTATTGTGTATCTATCTCCAAAGGTATATATCTGTGTGTGTGTGTGTGTGTGTGTGTGTGTGTGTGTGTGTGTGTGTGTTGGCACCGGAAGCGTGGATATATTACCGTCTGTTTGCCGTTGTTTTTGTTTTGTTTTGTTTTGGTTTTATAAATAATGATTTTTTTTTTCCCTCGAGATGTAAGAGGTCAGCTTGCGCCACGGCTCTCTGATGAATGAATGTCGCTATTGAATGGGTAAAATACAAAATGGAATGTGTTTTTTGACTGCGCATGTGCTCTCTCACTTTCCACCGACCTGCATCCACTCACCACACACACACACACACACACACACACACACACACAACAGAGCACCATCACCACAACCACCACCACACCACAAACCGTGAGAAAGAGAGGCGCCAACACACGTCACGCATGAGACGTTGTGAAAATTATCCCCCTACACATCGCGGATTTATGACGACACGGGCGATAATTACGGAGACAGCGATGACGAGAACCGTCCCCAAGACGAGAAGCAGTCCATCTTAGACGACTCTGCTGCCCCCCCCCCCCCCCCCCTCTGGCCCCCCTGGGGCCCCCCCCCCCCCCCCCCCCCCCCCTCCTCCCTCTCCCCCCACCGCCAAAAAAAAAAAAAAAAAAAAAAAAACGATTAATTTAAAAAAAAAAAAAAAAAAGGAAATCAGAAAAGGAAACAAACAAAACAGACGTTTCAGCAACTGTCTGCGCGAGGATTTTCAGAGAAGCACAACGGATAGTGTGGTGTCACCTTAACCTCACGTGTTGTTCCATTTCCTTTGACCGAGGTCGGAGAGAGGCCTGGGGCGGGAGCCGGATTCGAGCAGGATTCGGTGAGGCAGGATTCGGTGAGGCTATTCGGTAGGCTGTTCGTGGTCTGTGGAGTTTTTAAAATAAGAGGAGAGGAGGCGGGGGTCGGTGAGGGGTGTGTCTCCTGTTTGTTTCAGGTGCAATTCACGGAGAGAGACGGGGCTTGGACTGGGGTAACCGGCTGTGTGGCCGAGTCGATCATGCCTGCGCGTTAATCACCTCTTTGTATCGATCTGTGAACAAAAGGTCAAAGCCCCCGTTGCTGATTGGCCGCAGGGGCCCCAGTGACCTGGTGAGAGGTTCACCGTGTCTAGGGCATGGTGGAAGGCAAGAGCCCCCCAGTTTCGCCTCCTTCCGCCACCTTTCACCTTCCCCGAACATGAGTCAGGTTTCCTATGTACTGCTGGGTAGGCGGAGAGGGTTTTTCAAGCCGAAAACTTGAATCCGAATGCACGAGTGGGTCGAACTCGCGATCACGATCAGCCGCCTAGCAGTCCAGAAAGTGTACAGAGCTGTGGTGGATGATCATGGCGTGGTTTGGAAAAGGACAAACGAGCAAGACAAAACACCCACCACCCAAATCCTATGACTGCGAGAGAGAGAGAGAGAGCGATGTCGGGTGCTGTCAGTGTACATGTTGTTGCGGGAATGTCAAAGTCTTCGTGGACGAAGGAGTAGTACCTATCAGAGTTTGCCAAGGATTCAAAAAAAAGGAGAGAGAGAGAGAGGACCCGCAGGGAATTGAGAACTCTCACAAGGATGGAGAAGAAGGGGGGGGGGGGGGTGGAGAAGGTTGGGGGGGGGGGGGGGTGGGGGGGGGGGGGGGAGTGGGGCGGGGGGGGGGGGGGGGGGGGGGGGTGGGGAGGGTTGGTCGGTTAACAGGCAAGCACACACGTTTGCCCAGCGTGGATTAGATCACGACGTCACCTGACCTCACTGACACGGGAATGAGCACAATGAGCCTGCTATCTGTCCAGCTAAAGCTGGCTGGCTTGCTTGGGGGGGGGGGGGGAAAAAATATATATATATATATATATTCTTAGCGAAGTTTGAGTTATGTCCCTAATCCGTCGGACTTCATGACGGTGGAGGCAGGTGTCCAGTGGAGACATGGAGTCGTTCCGATCTTTTGGTGGAGCAAGATGTGTGTCCGTTTCAGTTCACAGTGACATGGTCAGTCACACCATGTGGTCACTACTCCCACCCCACCCTCCCCCCTTTACTCCTCGCCACCCACCTCTCCCACGCCCTCCCCCACCCCCCACCCCATCCCCCCTCTCTTTCTTCTCCCCCTTTCGACTTCTCTTCCAGTTCATTGATTTTTTTTTCCGGCTGAGATGAAAACGAGGGCCCCGTCGTCGCATCCAGCACCACCACCACAATCACCACCACGGCATCATCACCACCACGGCCACTACACCACCACCACCACCACCACCACCGCCGCCTCTCTCCT
Source organism: Conus betulinus (assembly GCA_016801955.1). Lineage (NCBI taxonomy): Eukaryota > Metazoa > Mollusca > Gastropoda > Neogastropoda > Conidae > Conus > Conus betulinus. The sequence continues at coordinate 71,791 of JADBJO010009028.1, read as the reverse complement.
AGCCGCCTTCTTCTCCTCCCTCCTCCTCCTCCACAGCGCACCAGTATCATCGTCGTCGTCAGCGGCAGCGGGCGGGCGCGGTGGTGGTGTGGTGGCGTGGCGTGGCTCGGCGTGCCGTGCCGTGCTGTTGCCGTGCGTGTGCTGTGCTGTGCCGTACTCCGCTGTGCTGTGCTGTGTGTGGTGGTGCTGGTGTGGATTCTCTCCGCTGGCCCGAGGAAGAAGCATTGCTCTCCAGGGCCTGGCGTGGAGGCTGTCTGTCTGTCTGTCTGTCGCCCGCTTTGCTGGTGGCCAGGACTCCACTCCGTCGTGCACCCAGCGCAGTCCGCACGGAGGTGCTGTGATTGCCAGTTCCAGCGGCTTCGCTGACCCCGGCGGCGCCCTTCCCCTCCCCGCCCAAAATGGTTGTGTTCCCGTGTCCTGGGACTAATATGACGCTTAGGCGCACGGTCCTGGCGATTTGTGTGTGTGTGCTGTGTTTGTGTGTGTTCGTTGTGTGTTGTGTGTGTGTGTAGTGCTGTGTGGGGTGTGCTATGGATCGCCCGTCCGCTTGCCCAGGAGCTGGCCTTAATGAACTACGGGCTGGCGCGAAACGACTGGTGGTGCCGTGATGCTCAGCCAGGCGGACGCGGTGGCACGTGGCCCCCCAGAAACTTGCACATGAAACCGTTGTTCCTCCATCTCTGTAACTCCTCGGCTTATTCACTTCTGCTTCCTTCCTTACTCCTTGTCTGGGGCCGTGACCCTGGATGAGAACGCTCGTACGTAGCCGCATGTCGCGCCCCACTTTTCTCTCTTTTTTTTTTTTTTTAATTTGTCTTACTTCTTTTACTATCGCTTCTGCTTGCACCCAGCGACTCTAGGTCATACGTCGAGGCGCTGCTTTTTTCCCTCAGAGGTGTAGCAGAGAAGCAACCTCTGTGCGCGACCGCCGCGTGGAGTGCTGAGAGCGCCATCTGATCCATAAGGCTCGAGAGTAGATGATTACCTGCGACATGGAAGAGCGGGAGCCGCCCGCATAACCGCTATCTTCAGCCTCGTCCGTTCCGTTCGCGGACGACAACGGGCATTCATTGATGTGTAGTGCGTGTGACAGTCGTGGACCGCTGACTGTTCGCTGGGTAAATTGCTGGTCGTGCTGCCTTAACTTCTTCTTCTTCATCCCTACTGCTCCTCTTTATCTTCCTGTTTACCTTAAGCTAGCTATGCGAGCTAGCCCTCGTTTCTTATTTTCATGAATAGTTTTCACTTATGTATTGTTTATTGGGTTGAAGGCAATGAGTTGTACTTCCGTCTGTAAGACGTTTTGGATGGTAGTGAGTGCGTGCATATTACTAAGAAGGATGCCTTAATATTAATTACCAGAGTGTTGTGAGTTTTGATAGTTAGACGGGTTGTTTTTTGATTTTTGTTTTTACTTGTTCTTTTAGTTGTTAGTTTTCTCGAATTTGTAACCAACATCAGTTCCCCGAGGCTGATGATCAGCATATTTGTTCAAAAAAAAAAAAAAAAAAGAGAAACAAGAAAAGATATAAGCTGCTCTTGTGTTTCAGCACCCCATCCGACTCTCCAGTGCCAGATCGGAAGCAGCCAGCGGGTCATATCTTAGGTTGTGACCTTGAGTTGGGCTAAGCCCGTAGCGTGAAGAGGCCCGAGTTTGCTTATGCAGTGGACATGCGAATGTCGCACAATACTGCCCATCCTAAGGTCGAGCTTGTGTTGTTCTCGTTGTCTGATTGAATAGTTCTTTTGATTATTGTATTGTATGTCGCCACTGGTTCGGATCAGCGCTGATGGTAGAATGAATGACCCCGCCCACACTTTTGCACAGACTATGAGCGCAAGAAGAAGTGCGAGGAGAGGAGAAGCCGAGAAGGCAGAGAGTGAAGTAGAAGGAGCCAGAGAAAGAATGTATCGAGAGAGAGGATGAGGGAGATGGGAGCCACGTTGTAAAGACGAATCTAGAAGGACTGAAGCGTGAGAGAGATAGAGAGATGAGCAGAGAGAGAGAGGGGGGTATAGCTGTCCGTGTTTGAGAGAGAGACTCAAATTCTTCTCTCGCGCTCTTCACAGGTCTCTGTTGAATGGTGGAGCAGAAAGCGTTTCATTTGTGTCACCATACTATGCTCTTGTGCTAACTCGGTTTCATTTATATCCTTACTGCCCCACCACGCCACAATCCACACTACTCCCTCTATCACGAGAATCTAACTCTCTCTACGGAACGCTAGCTATCTCTAGGTCACTGTCTCGTCTCACTAACTTGGATTCAACTTGCCCTCTCTCTGTCATCGTTGTCTGTACTGTTAACTGTACTCTTAGATCCTACTTCTCTCTACTCTCCTCTCTTAATCCTACTCGTCTCTCTCTCTACTCATATCGTCCCACAAGACCTTTATCGCGGCATTCTGGCTGAAAACGCGATCCTGAATCAGTTCTTCAGGTTTATTGACGCTAGGCCTTCGACCTTTCATTCGCCCTTTGTTTTCGTGTTTTTTTTTTTGGAGTCGTTTTCTGAATCGCACGAAATGATATGTTTGCGCCCGCACTAGAATTCTGTCATTCAAATAGGAAGATAAATGATCAGATAACTGCCCCCCTAGCATGAGAATTGCCCAGTGCCTTTTTGTTTGTATTGCCCTCGCGCAATTGACCATGTTTGGATTCGTTTGTTTGTTTGCTTTTGACCGTTCGAATTGCAGTGTGAGTCGCCAGTATTGTTAGAAACGGATTTTCTTTGGCGGCCCGGCGCCAAGTTGATGCCATTATAAGCGACAAGTATATAGAAAGACGCACTTGTGCAGTCACATATATTATTCATAAGTGATGAATCTGACTTTGGAAAATGCCCTTCACAAGGGCAGGCGGCAATGCCAATTTCTATTCATACCCTGTTGCGGGGAGGGGGCGGGGGGATGAGTGGAGGAGAGGAAAGAGGAAAGGGAAACGGCGGCGATGGAGGATAGTGTCTGATGGTTCGCGCACCGAAAAGAACACAGCAGCTTCAGAAAAAAAAAAAGGAAAAACTTAACAAAAGCAGACATACTCCTTATAGAGAGCTTAAGCTAATCTGCTTCTGAATCATCGATTTTTCCACACACACACACACACACACACACACACACCCACACACAACACAATACGCGGCAACAAGTAAGGTGAATGATGAGACCGCTTTAGAACACTAGCCAAAGGACTTGAGGAGCAGCACGTCCCGCAATCCAGCCCATTTTGCACCTGCGACAGTCATGCACGTTCGGTCAATGCTTAAGCCGCCGCAAGCGAGTGCCCCTGCCCCAAGGTCATTGAAGGTACCGGCGACTTGCAATTCACAATTCATTGTTCCGTGACACAAAGATGCCTCCCCTTTTGCCTAGGAATTGCACGGTGCCTGCTGGATGCATTTATTTTTAAGTTTAGTGCGATGATGTGATGTATGTGCCTGCGCGACTGCGCGACCGCGCGCTCTGTCGTGCCGTTGCGTTGACTTGTGTGTAGTGCGTGCGTGGTATGCTTAAAAAATGATATGGCATAATTGTTAAGACAAAGAATGAAGAAACCCCCCCCCCCCCCCCCGAAAAAAAACTAACAATAAGCACTAACATCTAATAACAGGAAACGAATAAGATCACAGCGTGTGGGTGCGTGGAGGGGTGGATGTTGGTTTGGAGAGTTGCGGTTGTTATGTGACGGAATAAGACTGCCGCCGACGTGGAAAAGACACAGAACCAGAACAAAGAGTAATCGCCCTGAGGGAGCACTATATGCCGAATCAAAACTGCAGAAGAAGTAGACAGGGACCCCCGTATCTTTCGCCTCACGATGCTTTCTTAGGAGATGGCAGTGTCGACACTGAAGGCATTTTGGGCTACGACCTGTTGGTCTGACTGGTTGCTGTCTGTCTCACCTCCGTACAACACTGTATGGCCATCTGTTCTCCACACTACGACACTGATACAGTCAAAAACCACTACGTCACTGATAACAGTCTCAAAAAACCACTACTACACTGATACAGTCAAAAAACCACGACGTCACTGATACAGTCAAAACCCTACACAGTCCTCTGATGCAAGTCCAAAACCACTACGTCACTGATACAGTCAAAACAACTACGCCACTGAGTACAGTCAAAACCGAAGCACACACAGGGTGGTTCGCTCGCGCGGGCAAAGCCTTCGTGCAGAGAGAGGAGCCGACCTTGCTGAACGGTAGACAAAAAGAAAAAGCTGGACATAGGTGTGGTCAACCCCAGGGTCGGCCCCGGCCATCTGAACAGCACGTCTCACGCCTGGCGGACGTGGTGAGAGGACCACCAATCAAGCGTGCACGGACAGATCTTCCGGGGAAATGAAGAAGAAATGCTACGTAGGGAAACGCGGCAAGTTAACGGGATATACGAAAACTTGGTCTTCTTCTCCCTTGACCGTCTGATGAGGCAGCACATGAACGAGAATAAAAACGGGAAATCGAACGAGGGGAGGAGTTCTTAATGGGATGATGCAGTGATGTGGTTGAACACCGTGTTTTCGTCATTATAGCGACGTCAAGATTGATGGGGGAGGCGGTGGGGCTGTGGCTGTTTCAGGTGGCGCCTCGGCAAGGACGATGGAGGGATCAGGGGGATAGGGGGCGGGCTTGTAGTTTCAGGGGTTTTTACTGCAGAGCCTGGATATAATGGAAATGTAGCGAAAAAAGCAGATTCCTCAGATAATGAGCTGCCTCCCACTTCCATCCCGCGCTTTTCTCTCCTGCTTTCCTCTCCTTCCGTCGGTCTCTGTATTGATAGGTTAGTCACGTGCGTGTGTGCGTGCGTGCGTGGGTCGCGTAGCGTGTGTGTGTGCGTGGTGGCGTGACACGCCAAGACAGTTCGTGGTGTGCGTTCGCAGTCGGATAGTAACGTGTGAATGAGTAATAGACAAATAGAAAAAGTGTTTCGCCCTTTCTTCGCTCTGATCACGTGCTCTCTGAAGTTCTGTAATACTCAATCTTTATCATCGTGTTCTCTCCCTTTCTCTCTCTCTCTCCTCTCTCTCTATCTCTCTCTATCTTCGGCTCTCTCTTCCTCTCTAATCTCTTCTCTTTCTCTCCTTCCCTCCCTCTTCTCTGCAGTTTCTTCATCCTCTAATCGTTTTCATCTCAGGCTATCTCCCCCTCTCTCTCTCTCTCTCTCTCTGCTTCTCTAGCCATTCCCTACCCTCCCCTCCCGCTCTGCTCTCCCTCTGTCTCCACTCCATTTCTCTCTCTCTGCTCCCCCGAATGCTCGCTTCTTGTGTTTCTCTCCTTTCCATATCCCCACCCCTCATCTTTTTTTCTCTCTGCTATCTCTCTCTGAACCTCTCTCTCATCTTATCTCTTTCCTCCCTCTCTATAATCTCTCCTCTTCAGACTCTTATCCCTCTAATCCTCTATCTCTCTTCTCTCTCTACTCTCTCCTTTCTCTCTCTATCTCTATCCCTCCGTCTACTCTCTCTCTCTCCGCCTCTCTCCCTCGCCTCATTTCAAAGATAATCTCTCCTCACCCCTCATCTTTTTTTTCTCTCTGACTATACTCTCAACTCCTCTCTCTATCTCTCTCTCCTCTCTACTCTTCCTCTCTCTCTCTCTCTCTAGCCTCTCTCTCTCTCTCTCTCACCTTCTGTCTCTTTCTCTCCCTCTCCCTCTCTACTCCTATTCTCCATCCCTCTCTCTCTGTCTCCCTCTCTATCTGGCCCCCCCCCTCTCTCTCTCTTTCTCTCTCTCTCTCTCTCGATTTTTTTTCCTTTTTCCCCCCACGAATATCTTAGCCGCCGAAAATATTTCTACTCGTCCACAGAGCGCACACATTTGATCCATGATTTGTTGACCAAGTGTTGGATCTTCGGCACACAGCGAGTGTGTGTGCGTGTATGTGTGTGTGCGCGTGCGCGCGCGCGCGTGCGTGCGTGCGTGCGTTTCCTACGTGTGTGTGCCTGAACGCGTGCGAATGGGCGCGAGTAGTAGTATACGAGGTACGGACGCTGCTGACGTGAATGGGGTAGCATTTCTTAGGCACTGTTTGATGTTGTTCGTTCTTCTCTTCGTCGATGTCGAGATCTCCTTTGGAATACCTCCTGACGCCTCATAAGCGTGGTCGTTGTCTTGTTGTTCTCGGGGAATGAGCCGTTGGGATTGAGCCGGGGGGGGGGGGTGGGGGGGGGGTGAAGAGAGCGATGCTGGACTAGGAAAGACTTTTTTTTGGTTTTTGTAACGCTCTTCGGGATGTGAGGAGATATGAAGGATAGGTTTTGCCCCTTCCTTCGTTCTGTTCGCTCTCTCCTCCTGTCTGGATACTCTTCGTGGCTGCTTCCAGTTCGCGCATGTTGCTACACGCGCAGACCTGCCGGAAAGACATGTGCGCGCTCACACATGAAGGTGTGCGCCCCATGCATGCTAGTACGCACATGCACGACGTCCACTCACGACACGCATGTTCACTCGCACGTTCGCTCGTGCGCAGGCATGCACGCATGCACGCGCGTAGCATACACACACACACACAAACACACACACACAAACACACACACACACACACACAAACACACACACACAACAACACGCACTCACGCACGCACACACACACACACACAGGCGTGCTCTCTCTCCTCGCTCTCGTGTCTCTCTCTCTCCTCAGATATCTCTCTCCTCCTCTCTTCTCTCTCTCTCTATCCGACGCCACTCCCCCCCTTCTCTCTCTCTCTCTCTCTCTCTCTCTCTCTCTCTCTGTCACACACACACACACACACACACCCACACACACACTCACACGCACGCACGCACTCACGCCGCACGCACGCATGCACGCAGATGAATATAAAAAAGTTCTGTCTGTTTGATTTCGCAAAGGCTGTTTTTTTTTTTTTTGTCATTGACCACCAGAGATGATCTGGGAAGCTATCGTTATGATAATAAACAAATACGAGTTAATGGAAAACACTGTCCAGCAGATCTTATGTTCCAAGCGAATAGTCAGTAAAAATGTTTTTATTGACACTAGCTTGTCAGGTACTTCACCTTTTCGTACCCCACGACTCTGTAATAGGTCCACTCCTCTTTACAGTTTATGTCAAAGATCACTTTTTTCCCACACATTGATGATTCATGTGAACATGTTCTAATCGTGACAGTTTATGACGGCACACACAAGCACTTATGATATAAAAGCTGCGTTTCACACACATTACAAAAAGAACGTTGACCCATTTTGACTGGCACCAGCGTAGATCACGCGTGGCTTAATCCTAATACGATGAATCTTAAAATAAATGTCAGCGAACCGCCAGAGAACGTGGACCAAACGAGTCACAAGACAAACCACAACGCGTTTCAACCTCTTAGGTCTTCTTCAGGTGCAACAAACATGAAACAAATAACGAAAATGCACTTAGCTTTGATCGCTTCTGTGTTCAGCGCAAGAAAGAAGGCGTTGAATGAAAACGAGGCGGTTGGAAGGGGCGAAATAATGTGCGAGTCAAAGTCGTAATGATGATAATATTACTGATAGGAAATACTAATAATGGTCAAAATATTATATATAAAAAAAAAGAGACAAGATTACTACCAGTCTTGGTGTCAAATAAGTAGGTATGGGAGAAAGGAGAGTGGGGTTAGAGGATTCTTAAACAGCAGGGTTGCCGTGGCAACAATCCCGGAGGCTAAGGCGATGGTGAAGTGTGTGTGTGAGGTGTGTGTGTGTGTGGTGTGTTAGTGTGGTGTGTGTGTGTGTGCATGTGTGTGTGTGTGTGGATATGTGTGTGTGTGGTGGTTATCAACATTTCCACAACATATGCATAGGAAAGAGGGGAAGATGGAACAGGAGTACATGTTGAAGAATAGTGAATGAAAATGAAATAAAAATAAAAGAAAACCAAATGAAGTGAGGGAAATGGAGTCATGGACAAGTATCTGAATAAACAATAGACTGATGTGATGAGAATAGAGAGGGGTGTGGTGAGAAGGGAAAGGAAGATAGCTATAAGTTATGTATAAGGTAAATAGTGGGATTATATGGTAGTATTTGTGGGATGTAGTGGGAAGATATTGTGGGGCTGAGACTGAAGTGATGGTTGTGGTACATGTAACTTTAAGGTGTTGATGGTAAGAGGGTGGAGGGAAGAAGGAAGAAGGGGATGGGTTTATATACTGACTGGGGGGGGTGGGGGGGGGGCAACATATTCACACCATATACACTCCTCTCTCTCTCTCTCTCTCTCTCCTCTCTCCCTTCCCCCCCCCCCCTCTCTCTCTATCTCTCTCTCTAAAAATTAAGTTATTGTTTCTAAGTATTATCATTATTTTAATTCTACAATTATGGCGGCAAATGGGATTAGTGATAATAGGACATAATGCTTAGAAGCCATAAAGGTGAAAATGACTGACGGTAATAACAATGACATCAGTGTTGTGTTGTAAATTAAAACGTAGTGATGTAATGATGTTGATGAAGAGAAACAGTAAAGGTAATGATATGATGATAGTGATAAAGTAATAAAGGTTTTAGTAAATATACCCTCTTACCCATCAACACCTTAAAGCCGGTGGTAAGTGCAGTAACACTAGCGGAAATAAAGGCGCCCAGGAAAGGAGAGGGAACGACCAGCGATAAAGGAGCTAGCATTCTATTTATTATGTGCTGTGTGTGTGTGTGTGTGTGTGTGTGTGTGTGGTGTGTGTGTGTGTGTGTGTGTGTGTGTGTTTGTGTGTGTGTTCCATTAGTAATGTCAGCCTTGTTCATTTTTACCCATTACCCCCGCCTCCACCCCCCAGCAACCGCCATACCTACCAACACCCCTACACACATCATTACTAGGGCAGAGGGAGGGGGAGTGGGGAGTAAGTCGATTGAACGTAGCAAATGGTGAGACTCGGAGAGTGTAGGAAAAGGGAAAAAGATGATAGCTGCAACCTATGTCTGAGGTAAACAGTGGGAGGTAGGGGTAGTATGGTGTGTGTGTAGGTGGGAGGATATTTTAGACTGGAGCTGCAGAGGTAGAATGGTACATACTACTTTTGGACGTTGATGCCATGAGGATGGACAGTGCCCAGTTTGGCAATGAGATAAGATTTCCTGCATAAGGCGTTTCCAAGTTGTCACTCTTCGATTGCCAAAGTGCCAAGACTTTGACATGGTTGATGTTGTGTTGGGCATGGTTGAAGTGTAGGGCGACTGGTTTTGGGCCGGTGGTGGCGGATGTCGGCCAGGTGTTCAGAGATGCGCGCGCGTCTCAAGTGTGCGAGATGTCCTCACCTACGTAATCTTACCACACAGCTGGCAGTGGATGGCATACACAATGTTGTGGCTCTGGCAGGAGAAGTGCGTTTAATAGTGAAAGAGCCCGTGGGGCCATGTAAGATGGTGTCTGGTTTGGTGAGAGAGCAGATTTTGCAGTTGGGTTTTGAGCAGGGGAAAGTACCTGGGTGGCTTAGGTGTGGATATTTTGTTCAGCTTAGAGCGCACCAGTAGGTCGTTGAGGTTTTTGTCACGTTTGAAAGTGATCATTGGTTTGGTCTCAAAGGCAGGTTATGATTTTTCTACTATGTGCCAGTTAGACTTCAGGATCCTGCAGATGGGCAGATTGTGAGGATGGAAGAGAAGGCAGGCAGTGGGTCTGTCTGTCTCTTTGGGAGGTTTAGTTTCCAGAGTAGATGTTCTGGATTTAGCTGCAGTGCGACTGAGAGCATCATTGATGACGGCACTAGGGTAGCCACGGTTGGTGAAAAAATCAGACATTTTGGGTTGCTTGTATAGTGAAATCTTCTTCGCTAGAGCAGAGTCTGCGTAGGCGAAGGAATTCAGAATATGGAATGCTGTTTTTAGTGGACTGGTGGTGGGAAGATGTGTAGTCCAGGTATGAGTGCGCATCAGTAGGTTTGTAGAAGACTGAGGTTTGAAGCAGTCCATCTTTGAGGGAGATAGTGATAGTGATGTCCAGGAAGTTAACTGACTGTGAAATGGTGTAGGTCAGCTGGATGGATGGATGGAAGGTCTGAGCAAAGTTGAGGAAATTCTTCTGGAGGTCATGTTCTGGCATGGATGTGGCTCCCAATCCATCATCTATGTATCTTTTTGTAGAGCTCTGGTGTGTTGGGGGCCTGTGTGTAAGAGGTTAGTAGGTGGTGTTCTAGGTGTCCCATGAAGAGAGGCAGGCATAGGATGGTCCCATTTTGGTTTCCCATAGCAACACCACTGATTTGTGAGAATGTATGGTTGTTAAATTCAAAAGTATTGAGGGTGAGGACTAATTCTGCAAGTCTGACCAGTGTAGCTGTGGGAGGGTGTTGTTGGTTTGGGGGCCGTTTGTTAAGGAAGAATGCGAGGGGGCTTCAGTCCATCAGCATGAGGGATGGAAGTGTAGAGAGAGACGACATCAAGTGTAAAGAGGAGGCTGGGTTGAAAAGTGGGATCTGTGTTGTATGAATTAATCATGTTGAGTGTGTGTGTAGTGTCTTTGAGGTATGTGGGGAGGCCTTGTACGATGGGTTGGAGGAGAGAGAGTCTAAATACTGTGAAATGTGTTCTGTAGGGCAGCTGCATGCGGATACAATGGGTCTGCCAGGTGTATTGGTTTTTGTGTATTTTAGGGAGCAGGTAGAAGGTGGGTTGTTTGGTGTCTGTCATTATGAGGAGTTTGGCTGTCTTCGGTAAGTTGTTATGTTTGATTTCTTGTTTAAACTGTGGTTGAGATGAGTTTCTGGTGGTTGGGGGAGGGTTTGATACTGTGAGTGGTGTATAGAAATTTGTGTCTGACAGTTGTCTGTGTGCTTCTTTTTGTGTACAGCTGTTTGTCCCAGACCACCACTGCACCACCCTTGTCTGCTGGTTTGATGACAATGTCTTGTCGTTGTCTCAGTGATTCAAGGGCTTTTTGTTCATCCCGTGAGAGGTTGGAATGGCGGACAGGTTTGGATTTAACTTGAGAGATTTCTTTTCTACACTTTTTGATGTAGAGTTCAACTTCAGTGGATTTGTCAAGAGGTGGCTGGCGAAGTGCTGGAGTTCGAAAAAAGGTGGGTAAAAATGTCTGAGCTCTCTGGTAGAGGGGGCTTTGGCACACCGTCAAGTGCAGCCATCCATCTTAATTTTCTAAAGAATCTTTCAACATCAACGTGGTTTTGATATTTATTGGTGGTAGGGTGAATGGGAATAAATTTCAGACCTTTTGCCAGGACTGATCTTTCATCATTGGTGAGAGTCAGATTATCAGGAAATGCAGCGAACAAGGTGTGTGGTGTTGCTCATGGGGTGATAGAGGGGTCAGTGTTGTGTGTAGGGGGGCTCAACTGGTCTGGGTTTGCCCTTGTATTTGTTTTGTAGTTTCGATAACTTGTCTTGCTTAATCTGGTGGCAGTGATTGTGGATGAGTTGGTTGTGTGTATGGATGAGCTGTCTGAGTCTTGAAGCAGTGGCTATGGGCATGATGATTGTGGTTTGTTGTTTGAAATATTGAAGAAGACGGGAGAGAGATTCCAGGGATGAATTGAGTGTTTTGATATGTGCCAACATGAGTCTACGGCTGGCTTGGAATAGAATCCTTGTAGTGGTAGTGGTGAGAGAGCGGTGTTATGAAGATCGGATGGGGTGTGAGAAAGTGAGAAGCCGCGAGGGGTGATTCGCAGTCGAATGCATTGTTTTAGAAAGTTGAGATGGGATGCAGATTTCGTTTTCTGAAACTGTGTTTTAGCATACCCTAGTGCAAATGGCTGGATGATAGGTGGCAGAAAATGAATGGACTGGTGAAAAACTGGCATGTGTACGGGAGAGGAGGAATTGGGGGGGGGGGCCGGCATTATGTTCTGATTTAGGTTCTTACTGTAGAGTAGTTGAGAGAAGAAGTAAGAGTTAAGAGGTCAGGAGTGCCTGATTGCGATCGCACGTACACGACTAAAAACGTATGTCAACCAAAATACGGATCAATGATTAACAGTATACAATGATCGAAAGACGTATACAAGATAACAATTTGCACACACTGATGACGTAAACAGAAATACAAAACAACGAGGGGTAGCAGTCAGTATGAATCAAAATAGATCTAGTTGCAAAGTGAAACGACTGCAGGCGGAAATCTAAACAAATAACGAAAATGCACTTAGCTTTGATCGCTTCTGTGTTCAGCGCAAGAAAGAAGGCGTTGAATGAAAACGAGGCTGTTGGAAGGGAAATATGTGCGAGTCAAAGTCGTAATGATGATAATATTACTGATAGGAATACTAATAATGGTCAAAATATTTATATATAAAAAAAAGAGACAAGATTACTACCAGTCTTGGTGTCAATAAGTAGGTATGGGAGAAAGGAGAGTGGGTTAGAGGATTCTTAAACAGCAGGGTTGCCGTGGCAACAATCCCGGAGGCTAAGGCGATGGTGAAGTGTGTGTGCGTGTGTGTGTGTGTGGTGTGTGTGTGTGTGTGTGTGTGTGTGTGTGTGTGTGGTGTGTGTGGATGTGTGTGTGTGTGGTTATCAACATTTCCACAACATATGCATAGGAAAGAGGGAAGATGGAACAGGAGTACATGTTGAAGAAATAGTGAATGAAAATAAAAATAAAAGAAAACCAAATGAAGTGAGGGAAATGGAGTGGACAAGTATCTGAATAAACAATAGACTGATGTGAGAAATAGAGAGGGTGTGGTGAGAAGGGAAAGGAAGATAGCTATAAGTTATGTATAAGGTAATAGTGGGATATATGGTAGTATGTGTGTGTAGTGGGAAGATATTGTGGGCTGAGACTGAAGTGATGGGTTGGTACATGTAACTTTAAGGTGTTGATGGTAAGAGGGTGGAGGGAAGAAGGGGATGGGTTTATATACTGACTGGGGGGGGGGGGGGGGGGGGGGGCAACATATTCACACCTATACACTCTCTCTCTCTCTCTCCCTCTCTCTCTCTCCCCCCCCCCCCCCCCCTCTCTCTCTCTCTCTCTCTCTCTAAAAATTAAGTTATTGTTTCTAAGTATTATCATTATTTTAATTCTACAATTATGGCCGGCAATGGGATTAGTGATAATAGGACATAATGCTTAGAAGCATAAAGGTGAAAATGACTGACGGTAATAACAATGACATCAGTGTTGTTGTAAATTAAACGTAGTGATGTAATGATGTTGATGAAGAGAACACAGTAAAGGTAATGATATGATGATAGTGATAAAGTAATAAAGGTTTTAAGTAATATACCCTCTTACCATCAACACCTTAAAGCGGTGGTAAGTGCAGTAACACTAGCGGAAATAAAGGCGCCAGGAAAGGAGAGGGAACGACCAGCGATAAAGGAGCTAGCATTCTATTTATTATGTGTGTGTGTGTGTGTGTGTGTGTGTGTGTGTGTGTGTGTGTGTGTGTGTGTGTGTGTGTGTGTGTGTGTGTGTGTGTTCCATTAGTAATGTCAGCCTTGTTCATTGGTTACCCCCGCCTCCACCCCCAGCAACCGCCATACCTACCAACACCCCTACACACATCATTACTAGGGCAGAGGGAGGGGGAGTGGGGAGTAAGTCGATTGACGTAGCAAATGGTGAGACTCGGAGAGTGTAGGAAAAGGGAAAAGATGATATAGCTGCAACCTATGTCTGAGGTAAACAGTGGGAGGTAGGGTAGTATGGGTGTGTGTAGGTGGAGGATATTTTAGACTGGAGCTGCAGAGGTAGAATGGTACATACTACTTTTGGACGTTGATGCCATGAGGATGGACAGTGCCCAGTTTGGCAATGAGATAAGATTCCTGCATAAGGCGTTCCAAGTTGTCACTCTTCGATTGCCAAAGTGCCAAGACTTTGACATGGTTGATGTTGTGTTGGGCATGGTTGAAGTGTGTAGGGCGACTGGGTTTGGGCCGGTGGTGGCGGATGTCGGCCAGGTGTTCAGAGATGCGCGTCTCAAGTGTGCGAGATGTCTCACCTACGTAGATCTTACCACACAGCTGGCAGTGGATGGCATACACAATGTTGTGGCTCTGGCAGGAGAAGGTGCGTTTAATAGAAAGAGCCCGTGGGGCCATGTAAGATGGTGTCTGGTTTGGTGAGAGAGCAGATTTTGCAGTTGGGTTTTGAGCAGGGGAAAGTACCTGGTGGCTTAGGTGTGGATATTTTTGTTCAGCTTAGAGCGCACCAGTAGGTCGTTGAGGTTTTTGTCACGTTTGAAAGTGATCATTGGTTTGGTCTCAAAGGCAGGTTTATGATTTTCTACTATGTGCCAGTTAGACTTCAGGATCCTGCAGATGGGCAGATTGTGAGGATGGAAGAGAAGGCAGGCAGGGGTCTGTCTGTCTCTTTGGGAGGTTTAGTTTCCAGAGTAGATGTTCTGGATTTAGCTGCAGTGCGACTGAGAGCATCATTGATGACGGCACTAGGGTAGCCACGGTTGGTGAAAAAATCAGACATTTTGGTTGCTTGTATAGTGAAAAATTCTTCGCTAGAGCAGAGTCTGCGTAGGCGAAGGAATTCAGAATATGGAATGCTGTTTTTAGTGGACTGGTGGTGGGAAGATGTGTAGTCCAGGTATGAGTGCGCATCAGTAGGTTTGTAGAAGACTGAGGTTTGAAGCAGTCCATCTTGAGGGAGATAGTGATGTCCAGGAAGTTAACTGACTGTGAAATGGTGTAGGTCAGCTGGATGGATGAAATCAAACATAACAACTTACCAAAGACAGCCAAACTCCTCATAATGACAGACACCAAACAACCCACCTTCTACCTGCTCCCTAAAATACACAAAACCAATACACCTGGCAGACCCATTGTATCTGCATGCAGCTGCCCTACAGAACACATTTCACAGTATTTAGACTCTCTCCTCCAACCCATCGTACAAGGCCTCCCCACATACCTCAAAGACACTACACACACACTCAACATGATTAATTCATACAACACAGATCCCACTTTTCAACCCAGCCTCCTCTTTACACTTGATGTCGTCTCTCTCTACACTTCCATCCCTCATGCTGATGGACTGAAGGCCCTCGCATCTTCCTTAACAAACGGCCCCCAAACCAACAACACCTCCCACAGCTACACTGGTCAGACTTGCAGAATTAGTCCTCACCCTCAATACTTTTGAATTTAACAACCATACATTCTCACAAATCAGTGGTGTTGCTATGGGAACCAAAATGGGACCATCCTATGCCTGCCTCTTCATGGGACACCTAGAACACCACCTACTAACCTCTTACACAGGCCCAACACCAGAGCTCTACAAAAGATACATAGATGATGGATTGGGAGCCACATCCATGCCAGAACATGACCTCCAGAATTTCCTCAACTTTGCTCAGACCTTCCATCCATCCATCCAGCTGACCTACACCATTTCACAGTCAGTTAACTTCCTGGACATCACTATCTCCCTCAAAGATGGACTGCTTCAAACCTCAGTCTTCTACAAACCTACTGATGCGCACTCATACCTGGACTACACATCTTCCCACCACCAGTCCACTAAAAACAGCATTCCATATTCTGAATTCCTTCGCCTACGCAGACTCTGCTCTAGCGAAGAAGATTTCACTATACAAGCAACCAAAATGTCTGATTTTTTCACCAACCGTGGCTACCCTAGTGCCGTCATCAATGATGCTCTCAGTCGCACTGCAGCTAAATCCAGAACATCTACTCTGGAAACTAAACTCCCAAAGAGACAGACAGACCCACTGCCTGCCTTCTCTTCCATCCTCACAATCTGCCCATCTGCAGGATCCTGAAGTCTAACTGGCACATAGTAGAAAATCATAAACCTGCCTTTGAGACCAAACCAATGATCACTTTCAAACGTGACAAAAACCTCAACGACCTACTGGTGCGCTCTAAGCTGAACAAAATATCCACACCTAAGCCACCAGTACTTTCCCTGCTCAAAAACCCAACTGCAAAATCTGCTCTCTCACCAAACCAGACACCATCTTACATGGCCCCACGGGCTCTTTCACTATTAAACGCACCTTCTCCTGCCAGAGCCACAACATTGTGTATGCCATCCACTGCCAGCTGTGTGGTAAGATCTACGTAGGTGAGACATCTCGCACACTTGAGACGCGCATCTCTGAACACCTGGCCGACATCCGCCACCACCGGCCCAAACCAGTCGCCCTACACTTCAACCATGCCCAACACAACATCAACCATGTCAAAGTCTTGGCACTTTGGCAATCGAAGAGTGACAACTTGGAACGCCTTATGCAGGAATCTTATCTCATTGCCAAACTGGGCACTGTCCATCCTCATGGCATCAACGTCCAAAAGTAGTATGTACCATTCTACCTCTGCAGCTCCAGTCTAAAATATCCTCCACCTACACACACCCATACTACCCTACCTCCCACTGTTTACCTCAGACATAGGTTGCAGCTATCATCTTTTCCCTTTTCCTACACTCTCCGAGTCTCACCATTTGCTACGTCAATCGACTTACTCCCCACTCCCCCTCCCTCTGCCCTAGTAATGATGTGTGTAGGGGTGTTGGTAGGTATGGCGGTTGCTGGGGGGTGGAGGCGGGGGGGTAACCAATGAACAAGGCTGACATTACTAATGGAACACACACACACACACACACACACACACACACACACACACACACACACACACACACACACACACACACACACACACACACACAACATAATAAATAGAATGCTAGCTCCTTATCGCTGGTCGTTCCCTCTCCTTTCCTGGCGCCTTTATTTCCGCTAGTGTTACTGCACTTACCACCGCTTTAAGGTGTTGATGGTAAGAGGGTATATTACTTAAAACCTTTATTACTTTATCACTATCATCATATCATTACCTTTACTGTTCTCTTCATCAACATCATTACATCACTACGTTTAATTTACAACAACACTGATGTCATTGTTATTACCGTCAGTCATTTTCACCTTTATGCTCTAAGCATTATGTCCTATTATCACTAATCCCATTGCCGGCCATAATTGTAGAATTAAAATAATGATAATACTTAGAAACAATAACTTAATTTTTAGAGAGAGAGATAGAGAGAGAGGGGGGGGAGGGGAAGAGAGAGAGGGGGAGAGAGAGAGAGAGAGAGTGTATAGGTGTGAATATGCCCCCCCCCCCCCCCACCCCCCAGTCAGTATATAAACCCATCCCCTTCTTCCCTCCACCCTCTTACCATCAACACCTTAAAGTTACATGTACCAACCCATCACTTCAGTCTCAGCCCACAATATCTTCCCACTACACACACATACTACCATATATCCCACTATTTACCTTATACATAACTTATAGCTATCTTCCTTTCCCTTCTCACCACACCCTCTCTATTTCTCACATCAGTCTATTGTTTATTCAGATACTTGTCCACTCCATTTCCCTCACTTCATTTGGTTTTTCTTTATTTTTATTTTCATTCACTATTTCTTCAACATGTACTCCTGTTCCATCTTCCCTCTTTCCTATGCATATGTTGTGGAAATGTGATAACCACACACACACATATCCACACACACACACACACACACACACACACACACACAACAACAACCACACACACACACACGCACACACACTTCACCATCGCCTTAGCCTCCGGGATGTTGCCACGGCAACCCTGCTGTTTAAAGATCCTCTAACCCACTCTCCTTTCTCCCATACCTACTTATTGACACCAAGACTGGTAGTAATCTTGTCTCTTTTTTTTTTATATAATATTTTGACCATTATTAGTATTCCTATCAGTAATATTATCATCATTACGACTTTGACTCGCACATTATTTCCCTTCCAACAGCCTCGTTTTCATTCAACGCCTTCTTTCTTGCGCTGAACACAGAAGCGATCAAAGCTAAGTGCATTTTCGTTATTTGTTCATGTTTGTTGCACCTGAAGAAGAATCCGTATTTTGGTTGACATACGTTTTTAGTCGTGTACGTGCGATCGCAATCAGGCACTCCTGACCTCTTAACTCTTACTTCTTCTCTCAACCCTACTCTACAGTAAGAACCTAAATCAGAACATAATGCCGGCCCCCCAATTCCTCTCCCGTACACATGCCAGTTTTCACCAGTCCATTCATTTTCTGCCACCTATCATCCAGCCATTTGCACTAGGGTATGCTAAAACACAGTTTCAGAAAACGAAATCTGCATCCCATCTCAACTTTCTAAAACAATGCATTCGACTGCGAATCACCCCTCGCGGCTTCTCACTTTCTCACACCCCATCCGATCTTCATAACACCGCTCTCACCACTACCACTACAAGGATTCTATTCCAAGCCAGCCGTAGACTCATGTTGGCACATATCAAAACACTCAATTCATCCCTGGAATCTCTCTCCCGTCTTCTTCAATATTTCAAACAACAAACCACAATCATCATGCCCATAGCCACTGCTTCAAGACTCAGACAGCTCATCCATACACACAACCAACTCATCCACAATCACTGCCACCAGATTAAGCAAGACAAGTTATCGAAACTACAAAACAAATACAAGGCAAACCCAGACCAGTTGAGCCCCCCTACACACAACACTGACCCCTCTATCACCCATGAGCAACACCACCACCTTGTTCGCTGCATTCCTGATAATCTGACTCTCACCAATGATGAAAAGATCAGTCCTGGCAAAAGGTCT
>JADBJO010009028.1:32292-47688 GCA_016801955.1 Conus betulinus | reverse complement strand
ATGGATACCACCAATATTGCAATTTTCTTGTTTCATCCTGCCTGGATATCTGGATACCTGATTCTCTATAGTCTTGTAACAGCAAACTGAATTCTATCAAGATGTTGGTAATGGGAGGCGAGCGTTTTCACAAGATGCGAAGTCTTTGTTCTGCCCGAGGCAAATTTTGCAGCTTCATCTGACCCTGGGAACATGGCTTTGAAAAGTCGGCCCGCATGATCTGATGCAGCAATGGGGATGTTGTGTTCCAGCAAGTAGGAAGTGAACAAGAGCTGTAAAACAAATATATGCAGTCAGTAAATCAAATTCCACAGACAAGCTTTAAAGACAGCTGATCCATGCACACAACCACACATGGGGTGGGGGTGGGGGGGGGGGGGGGGGGGGGGGGGGGGGGGGGGGAGAATGCTTATGTTAAGACTTCTACAAGTATAACACCTTGCTGTTAATGAATTGTTGCATTAATCTTGTTTGTCTGTTGTTAACGTTAATGGTTCTAAATAGAATACTCATGCTGGCATTTCGCCTTTCCAGTTTCACATATCCACTATCATATTCATGTGGATTTTAAAATAATACTCATGCTAGCATTTAGCTTTCCACAAATGCACTATTATATCCATCACCTTTTTTTTTTCCAAACTTTATTTCTTATTACTATGCAGGGGGGGGGGGGGGCATGGTCAGGAGGCCTGACTTTATATTCACAAAACAATTTTTACAAATTATATCAATTTTCAATATATTTCATAACTACAATGGATCTATAAAAGTATAAGATTGACGGAGTGCGAGCACGAGTAAGGAGGCAAGAGTTGTTGTTGATGGTAGTATAAGTCTTAAACTTCCAGTTCATTTGTTAAAGAAAAAATGTTTTAGAGAGAAAGTGAAAGACAAGGACAATGATCCTTATTTTTTATAATGGCTGAAGTACTGGCTTACTCGGCAAATTTTTTCTTTGTATCTAATACTATTCTAACAAGCATGCACTACGTACTACAACACCTACATCAAAACAAGGGTATGCATTTACATAGATACCCTATGAAAATACAAAAAAAAAAAAAAAAAAAAAAAAAAAAAAAAAATGTATAGAAACAAACAATTATGAAACAAACAGCAAACAGAGAAAAAAAAAAAAAAGCAGGCACAACAAACAAGACACACACACACACACACATACACACACACACACAATGTGTGCACGCACACACACTGACAACACACACATGTATACACACACCACATGAATACCAAAAAAAAAAAACAAAACAAACAAACAACACACTTACATCACTTCTGACATGAGATGAAGAACAAATACATAGCCAATCATAAAATCCATACAAAAATATTTAGATGGTAAAAAAAAAAAGTGAACAGAAAATAATTCCAACCATCAACAAGAGTATTACAACATTGGCTGTTGTTTACCAGTTTAAATGAAAGGAGGAAAAAAAAATATTTTTTAAAATTGAAAGAGACTGAGAGAGAGAGAGAGAGAGAGAGAGAGAGAGAGAGAGAGAGAGAGAGAGAGGGGGGGGGGGGGGGGGAGACTTGTAGGGTGTGAGGGGAGGGGAGGGGGGTAATCTGACAATAATTTTTTTGTTGGTCTCCAAAAAATAAATTTTGACATCAAGTCATCAGTAGGTCCATGCTTTTTTTTTTTTTTTTTTTTAATCTGTGCAAACTCTCAGCCGAGTTCCCAGCAATGAAGCAACAAGCAAAAAAAATAATAGCTACTGCATAAATCCATCACTTACCTCTGCCTTAATGGTGCTTGTGTCCAATCCGTTTTGAAAATCGCGAGGTGATTTTCGGCGTCTCTGCAACTGCGTCAGAGATTGCGCCGCATTCCTCTTGTGCTTGGCAGAAGAGGCATGAAGCTCAATGTCTTTTTTCCCACCATGTGAGATGTTGATGTCAGTACGGCATTCTTTTACAAAACGCATGGTACTCATCTCTCTTGGACGCATCAATGAAGGCGTAGTCGACTTTGTATCGCGGCAAAAACTTGACTTTTTTTTTTTTTTTTCGAGTCCATGTGGCACTGCTTTCCTGACGCCATTTTCGCGCGGGGGACTGAAGTACCGGACGGAAGTACCGGGCGGAAGTCACTTTGTTTCGGTAAACCGAAGTGTCTTTTTACCGACACCTTGCGAAAAATTACCGAAACGTGAAGTGATTTTTGATTTTCATTTTTCGGGAAAAAACAGACAACTTTCGGGATTTCCTGTCAGATTTTCATTTTCGGGAGTTTCCCGAAAATTTCGGTTTCCCCAGATAATTCCACTTCTAGATCATCATGTTACCTACCCACCAGTACATCACAGACACTGATGAACAAACGGATGTTTCATTTCCTTCTTTCTCTTACACACACAAACCCACCAAATTCATTCGATTTACTTCAGACACAAAAACAATTGCCAAAAAGTAAACACAAAACCACAACACACACACATACACACACACACAAATGCTCACACATTTAGAACTACCAAGTAGAGTGGGTCACTGACAAACACATGGACCACAGCTGAAAGAGAGAAGGCAGAAAATGTTACCCATAGCGGAAGACCTCCTCGGTGATGGAATATTCCCACATGTGGGCCATGATGGGTGCATCAGCCCTGTGTGTGCAAGGTGGACCATCAACAATTTTCAGACAGGAGTGTCAGTCAGCACAGAAACAACTTATTCACTTTATAGCAGACACTCCAACTTCAACAGTAAGAACTGTGCACATATCATTCAAGTCCTCCAGACAGACCACATTAAGTAGGTAGTTGATGTGGAGAAAATGACAGAGATAGAGTGACACAATGACATAGAGACAGTCTATCACAGAGACAGTGACACAGTGACACAGAGACAGTCTATCAGAGATAGAGTGACACAAAGACACAGCGACAATCCATTCATAATGAGAGAGAGAACTAATCTTTTGTAATGATAAACGATCTTGCACATATCACTTATTTACATCTTGCTGTCAGTGAGCACAAAACCAATACTGGATATTCACAAAACATGATTACAGAGTGTGTGTGTGTGTGTGTGTGTGTGTGTGTGTGTGTGTGTGTGTGTGTGTGTGTGTGTGTGTGTGTGTGTGTGTGCGCCGTGCTCTGTGTGTGTGTGTGCATGCATGTGTTTGAGTGAATGCATGCCCCAAGAAGAGAGAGATTCATCAGCATACAGAGATGGAGGCAGCAAGAAGATGTGGAAAAGATAGCTGAGACAAATTAAAGAAAAGACAGATAAGTAAAAGCAAGTGAATAGCACAGCCAAACCACTAAATAGCCAAAGTAATAGCATACATCATATTATATGCGCTATACATATCCATACAAAGTTTACTGACATTTATGCTGCAGAGAAATCATTCTGAGCAGCCTAAATGTCAGTTAAGGAATATATTTTCAAGAACAGGAAGGGGCAACTTCCATTCTATTTGTTGTAATGATTTGTGATGAAGGTCTAAATAAAAACTGAGAACACCAACACTAATGGAACAAGAGATAAGGAGAATGGTGTTTCGGAAAAAAAACCTGAGAACATCAAGAATCAAAAGATGAGGAAAGTGATGTTTACAAAGTGAGACAGGGAGGAAAAATGAAGCAACCAGTCTCAATTCCCCCCCCCCCTCTCCTTTTCTACTTACCTCACCCACCCATCCCTGCAGCAACAGCACTGAAATCCAAGCAGGCTATGTTATAACTGGCATAACTAGGGCAGAGGCCTGTAACCACTGTTACTGCAGGTAACTCATATCGATAGGTAAGCTGTGAAGTATGTATATGCAATTCTAGTTCTGGGATGATTTTTGCGCATGTATATGCTCTCCCTTCAGTTTAACTGATGAAACAACCAACACAAGCTGATTTTGATGATTCCTCCGGATCCAAGTCTGTCCAAGTCTGTGCAACCTAACCAAAGTCTATGTGTAAAGTGAAATGTTCTGTGCTGCATGCTTCACCTGCATTACAGTGACTTGTGTACTCATGCATCTGTAAAGAATCAATAAATCATATTCTGCCTGTCTGAATACATGTTCAAGTGGATGTGTTACTTAATCATATGGACTTGTTAAAATAAGTCTTGAAAGACTACAAGTGTATGAGCGTGACTGGCTGTAGAGATGACAGTACAAGTGCATATGCACATGTGATCCGGTTGTTCGCCTAAACACTCCTAACAAGAACAAACCATATTTGCAAAGTTTGGTATTTCATCTGCATCAAACAGGTGGGAATCAGTTAACAATATGGAGGGGATAATGAAAGCAAAGGAAACTTGCTGTCACACATTTTCCAGGCTTCAGACCTTACACAGCTTTACACATATGGTTCAGAGCAGCAGCAGGCTACACAACTGGGAAACCAAGGATGCAAGGAACAGAGGAATAAACAGAAAGCAACCACACACATACACTTAGGTAGTAAGCATAAGGTGATAGGACTGGCAGGTAGGGGCTAATAATACCAGATTTAGGGATCATACAGGGCAATGCCAAACGATTAAAAAAGAAATTTGTTTAAAGCAGAACAGAAAAGTCATGACGATAATGGGTCCGTTACATCAGTTACCTGCTGAATAAACACAGTTGGCAACCTTGTCAACTGTTTATAATCAGTGAGAAAAGCAGTCCTGCTCAGAAAGAAACAAAAAAATGATCACATTGTTCATGCGAAAAAAAAAATGCCTTTTTGGCATAGCTGAGAGGCGGGAATCATTTGTGGTGGAGACAACCCAACCTGTTTCTGTCACAGTCGAATCCATTTTCTGTTGTCAACTGGGGTTTTGTTTTTTCAGGTCGAAAGCATTTTGGTTTTAAAGGTTGAAACTGAAATTTTATCATTCTCCCACATAATGACTACAAAATTTAACACAAAGTAGAAATGAAACACACCATTTCAGCAATATCCTGCAAGACATGCAGTCTTTAATACCACACTTTTTTTTCCTTTATTGCTGCACAAATCGCTTCTACCAAATATGACACCACCAATGACTGGAAATAGGCTTAACTGTGACCATCACATGAACCAAGCTTCTATTAGCCATGTTCAGCTCAATGGCAAAACAACATCGAAGTGGTTAGATGCATGCATACTTGCAGAACTCTTGACATACACCAATAGGTTAATTTAAAAAAGTGTAAACCCATTTCAGACAGATTCTTGATTTTCAATGAACCATTTCTTGTATACATACTCTCAGAATGATTTATCTGTCACTTTCTTTGTTTTAACATATCACTGTCTCTGACTTAACATTTCTTAATTTCACTTGTTGTTTTAAACAAAATGAAGCAACAATGCAATTAGACAGTCCTGCTAAAATAGAAAGTTCCAAAACTATGATTTTTTTGCATGCAGACAATAACATTCTTGACAATAGGACCGATGCCTTGATCTGGAATTAAGCCACAAGTCTGAAATGAGTTCACCCACACTTAAAATTGTTCTGTATGCAGAAATCATAAACGTTCATATTTTCAATAACACTTACACACCAAAAATAGACATTGAAACAAAAAGCCCAACCACATAAAGCAAGTCTGGTAAAAACACTGAAAATCCATTTGACTCTCCAGCTTCAAGGGGAAGTAATCAGCTGTCATGCACCTTCTCAGTATCCCCTGCTACATCATACATATTAGTATTGAGTCAGTGAGTTTACTCTCCAGAAAATACTAAGTGGCCATATGTATTTGTATGAATTCAACTGAAAGGAGAGTTACAACAAAATTAAGTGGACTCAAACCTCAGCTAGCATGAAATACAGATCTAATTTAGTTTTTCTATAGTCTTAAGATGGAAAAAAAAAAAAAGAAAAAAATGGGTGCTCATATCTGCTATATATGTGATATTAACCACACAGCCTTTATGGTACTTTACCTTCTGTAAAATAGTAATGACTACTCGTCTTCTTTGATCCATTTTAGAGCCTTTCTATTTTTCATGCCTTTTCTTACAATGATACAGAGGAATTCCAGTCTCCTTTTTTTCCCTTCTTTCTCCTTGTCATTGATGAAATGCTGCCACCAGTGTGACGCAAGCCACACTACTCCATTTTAACAAAATCAATCCACATCATGTAAATATGATGCTGTCTTCAAGGACTTTCATCTTTCAACAAAATGATAATGAAAAAAACATCATGTTATCCTGGTATGTATTCAAACATTTGAGTGTTTGATAAAATGCACACTAAATGCAGACAGAGAATTCAGAAGTTTTCGGTACTTCAGTGGAGAAGCCAATCTAGCTCCATTGCTAGAGCACCCGATTCATGATCCTGGTGATCCCAGGGTTTAAGGTTCAAATCTCCACCAGTTAATTCAGTATAAAGGGCTTTTTCACTCAGAATTAACATTGGTGTCCTTCCTGTAAGACCACAAACCGAGGTTCCATGTGAGAACACACGCATGCCATCGCAATGCCATCACCAACTTCCAGAAGACAAAGCCAGTTTCGCTGATGATATGAATGACATGTTTACAGTTTGGCCGATGGTATGAATGACATGTATACATATAACATGCATCCTCCATAATACCGAAGGAACAAGTGACTGTTATTTGCCTGGGTGACATTGAAACAAAATGTTTAGCACCAGCAGGCACTTCATTCAGTTTACCCAGGCAGGCAGCCTGCTGCATAAATGAGCTACCTGGATTGTAAAGCCCTTAGAGCTCAATCTTTAACTGAAGATGTGTGCTATATTAGTACTGTCAAGTGACATAATAGTGACTTCATGTAGTACCAATTAAGATTAAAGCCTTTTTTTGTCTGATTTGTGTTACACTTTTTGTAGGATTTCCACAGACGTGGAAGAATTCTATCCCTATCTCCATTAAAAAAAAAATATCCCTATCTCCATAAAAAAAAACCCAGAAAGTAAGTACCACACAGGTGCTGTCCTTTGACATCCATGTTAGTTTAAGCTTGTCCATTGTTAGTTTTAAACACAATATCTGGGGTTAAAATGCTACTGCACAATTCATCGATAACTGAAATGCCATACTGTATCTTTCTCTTTTGTCTGTCTTCAGTCAGTACCACTTTCTCCTGTATTCACACAACAGAATTACTTACCAGGAGTGTTCTGCATTGAATCCAACCTGGACACAGAAAAAGCAGTTTGTGTATTTTCACTTCCATCACTGTAAAAGATGGGGTATGAGGGACAGTGTGAGGGGGTAGGGTAAGGAGTAAGGAGAGTGTGGGGAAAAGGAATTATTCTTATCAACACACTCTACTTAGATTACTGTAAATAAACAGAAAATTAACCATTTCTCACTCAGATTCATAATTAACATATTCTACATCAGATTACTGTAAATAAACAGAAATCAACAATTTCTCACTCAGATTCATAATCAACATACTCTACATCAGATTACTGTAAATAAACAGAAAATTAACAATTTCTCACTCAGATTCATATCCACATACTCTACATCAGATTTCTCTAAATAAACAGAAAATTAACCATTTCTCACTCAGACTCATATCAACACACTCTACATCAAATTACTGTAAATAAACAAACAGAAAATTCACAATGTCTCATTCAGACAGACAGCACAACTCCCCTTCTTGTTTAAATGGATGCTACACACGCACTTGACTATGGTCATAAATCAAATGGCAACGCACTGCAGACCTGCCATCACCTTCTAACCTAACATTCTGGCCATGTTTTAATTCAATACACTGACAAGAAATGATCAAAGAATACAATCTTTACAGTGTTTGAAATTCAATTATGTTTACCTTCAAAATATCTAAACCTTTTTGTGTACAATTGTAATTTCAGCATTCTTTTTTAGAACTATGTCACCAGGTATGCGCGCTTAACTGGGAAGGTGTCTGCTATCCACCAGCAAATGCACAAGGATGAATTAGATGGTTTGACCACAAAGCAATGTTCTCTACCTTGCATAAATATGTTCAATGTCAGGTCCTTATCCTGTCAAAAGTTTGCCTTCCTTTTCAGCCTCTCCCTCAGTTCGAAAGTTTCACCCACCAATAAGCACCACTGCGATTAAGAATGTTCAGCCTCTCTCTCAGTCCGAAAGTTTTCACCCGCTGAAGTTTTCACCCACTGAATAAGCACCACTACGATTAAGAAGAACATGGCTAAAGCAAAGCGGAAGAACCAGAAGGCACATCCAACAAACTGATTGCAGATCAGCAATTTGAAGATCTATGTTTGTTACAGTTTCGGCAAGGTAGCTTTCTTTTTCACCCTCTGTTTCTTTTTTTTTTTTGTTGCTTGATCTTGGTCGTACTTGATTATACCAAATACAACCAGGATTGTACCACTTTCATGCCTATCTGTTGTTGTTTGGTTGTTGTTGTTGTTGTTCATCAAAAGAAACATTCTGGGAACGACTTTCAAAAGAGACAAATTTATTCAGAGATGGTTGGCAACAATGTATTGAAAAAACAACATCTAACGTCCGAAAACAATTTGCACAACTCCTACAGATAACATACCAAGGGAAGATAACATACCAAGGGAAAAGGGAGAGTGGATATACACTCACACTCACACATGCACACACTCCATGTACATACCCGTCCATTGGAGGCAAACAACAAGAGTAAAAGACTTGTCAAACCACCGGTCATATCCTTTCCCATGGAGCATGGACCGTCCATAATGATCCAAAGATGTGGGGTCTTCCTGTTCATGTGAACACGCACAAAAAAAGAATCAGCTCTCTCTTCTAATATTTTGAGTTATTCTACAATTCAGGGCAAACTCTTGCAGATATGGACACTGAACACATAGACAGAATTCCCTTTAAAAACATCAATAAAGTAATGTATATGTGGATGAGGCAATACTAGAGACAATGGCAGATTTTCCCTGCAAAATGCATAGGTTGCATAAATTGATCTGATGTAAGATACTTAAACATGCACTCTCCCACACTCACACAAATACAGATGGCAGTGCTAAACTGCATTTTGTTAATCATTATCAAAAAAAAAAAAAAAAAATTAATTAAAAGAAAAGAAGTCTCCCATCAGTAGCCTTGTTTGAGAATTGACTTTAACAGGTGTGACAGCCGTAATATGGCCCTTTGTGGTCAGCTGGCCTATAAGCAAACACCTCTCTCTCTATCAACGTCCTTCACAAATCTTAACAAACTGGGATCTTTATTTCTACCTAACATTCCGTGCAACACTGCCTGTTCACCATTTTTAAGTTACAACTATACCCCCTCTCCAATATTACGATGTAACAACCATTTCACCCTGCACTACCTGTCCCACACATCCAGGTAACAACTGTTCCACTCTATAGCACTGTCTGCCATTACTTGGTAATATCTCTTCCACCCTAAACCACCTGTCTGCCATAAGCAGCTAGCAACAGTTACACCCTATACCACCTGTCTGACATTACCAGGTAACAACAGTTACACCCTATTTTGCCTGTTTTCCATTACCAGGTAACAACAGTTACACCTTGTACCACCATCTGCCATTACCAAGTAACAACAGTTACACCCTATTTCACTGTTTTCCATTACCAGGTAACAACTGTCCTTTATAGCCTGTCTGCCATTATTCGCAAGTCTACCATTGCCAGTAATAAACTGTTCCACCCTTCATGGGAAGTCTTTTTCATCTGAGGATAATCATGAACCCTAGCAAATATGTGAACATACACACACACACACACACATGAACACATACACTTTAGATCAATACTGATGATTAATGAAGTTTGAATAACTTGAAAAATGATTTCCTTTTTTCCTACACTCACACAATACATCTGCTATGTCACACAGCTCCTGAAAGAGGCAAGTATTTTACTCACCATGCTCAACAGAAAAAAAAAAAAAAACGATAGGGCGAGTAAAATTTAAACTTCACACAGCAAAGAGAATAACAAGAAACTGGTCAAAAAACTTTCCTTCTTCAACACTATTACAAACTTGTCACTCAAAATCACAAAATCATCTCCCAGCTTTTCTAATCCAGTCATGTATCTTCACAGCATGTCGAAAACAATTAAACATGCACAGGCAGAAACTTCAACCAACAAAATAAAGACAAAAGGGACGCAATGAAGCCTCTTTTCCAAAATAGAAGAAAGGATTTACATTTACAATGAAAAACTGCATTTGATGATGTGCACTCTCTGCTTTTGAATTCCTTGTTGGCAGCTTGCAGGAAAGCCTGTCAATATGATCATCTCCACCATTTGAAAAAAAGAAAGAAACTGTCACAAGAAACAAACTGAGGCGTGTGATGTGGAAGAATTGACAAGGTAAACAACAAGTGAAATGGCAGGAAACTGGTTTTTTTGTACAAGGGAGGCACAATGACAAAAAAAAAAGGACTATCTGACGGCTAGTATTTTTTTTACTCTCTGGCTGATAATTTTGGGGGCTTGCTGCTCAAAATGGTAATCTCCCCCCAAAAAAACGTTTAGAGCACCTAGTCAAAAGCAGGTGAAGAAAATCCTGACTCTCAGGGCTGTACACCATCTGAAACTCATTATCCTGATGAGATTTTTTTTCTTTTTTTGTACATTGGACAACATTTGGAATGCAATTTTTGCTGTTCTGATTATCATATGAGATTTTCAAAACGACATTAATGGAATATTCAGGTGTACTTGCACCCTTGCAGAATTCAATGGCATATTAAGACTTAACACTTACTTGGTCAAATTCAATATTTTCAGTATCCAGAGCCAACACAAAGGCAGCCTGCAAGAAAAAAAAAAGAAGAAAATGAAAAGAAGAAAATGAAAAATAATTCAATACCTTTCATTCCTCTCAGCTCTTTGATCTTCCAGACCTACAACAGTTTCCCTACCCTATCCCACTCCCCCACCACCCTCACCCGCACTGCCCACTCCACCACAAAAATTTTGATAACCAGGAATGAACTCCAATGAAATCAATCAGTCAATTAAAAAACTAATCAATCAATCTATCTACCTATCTGCTATCAATACTGATGGAATTAACAATGCTTGTGTTATAAAACAACAAAGCTGACCAACCATTCTGACCTTTGACAACTTTTTACCTCCCTTGTATCCCTTAACAAATCCTACAGGATAGGCACCAAGATTGCCCTTTATCATTATTATTCTTTAATTACTGATTGTATTTTTTGTGCAACTTATCTGCTTTCAGTATTTCCTTCTAATTCTCTCATCTATCCTTCACTAGCTGTTATGGGATGTTATTAATTTCTGTTTTTCAGCCCTTGGTGGTACGAAAACCACAGAATTATGTGTGGTGCATCTCCATTTCATGCTTTAGGTGAACAAAGATAAAAATTATTTTTATCTACAGATTTCATTTGCAAGCTTGCGTGTGAGTGAGTGAGTGTTTTTGTATGTATGTTTCTTAAACATGACCATGACCATGATCTTGAACTTCTACACCTGCATTTGTTTCTTTACCTACTATTAATGTCATAAACTTAATCTCCATGATGATGTTTTAACTGTTGAGAAATTTTCTCTGACAGAGCTAATAACACAAAACATTACATATACCAAATGTAACACAACAAATAAATAGGAGTAATAAAACTGTTTGGATACAAGCTATTATACCTTTTCAATAGCATCCAGAGATGCTTTGTTCTTTCCTTTGGAAAAGAACTCATAGCGTGCCTTGGCCCAGGGAACCCGTTCAACTGCAGTCAGAGCAGCCAGATGTTCTTCTCCTTCCACAGGTTCGGATTCATCATCAAGGATGCGTTGCAGCATTCTGCAAAATAATAATGCCAGAGGTGGAGAGATAGATATGCGCGTATTTTGATATATATGAAAAGCAGCAAATAACATGACTGTTCCTCAAATTTAACAATAGAAACAATGCTTGTTTCTGCAGTATATGAATCTGACATGAGAGTCAAGGTGATTGCAAATAAAACTCTGTGTTCTGAGTTTACACAAAACCTGTTTTAAATCTGCTTGCAGAGCGTTTCACTCTACAGTTTTTTTCCCTTCAAATCCATACAAGAACAAAACTTTCCACTGCAAGGTTTTTGGCTAATATCTGAATGAATTTCCTTGTTTTTTTCTGTCAGCCAACTTTCAGCCATGTTGTTTTCTTTCATATAAGGTAAGTTCCTTTTATATCTTGTGTATGTGTTCGCGTGAGTGCATGCATTCTGATGCAAGTGCATGCTTGCATGCATGCACACATTCACTTAGACGTGAAATTAAAGGTAAGCAAAAAAACAACACAAATTTTGTAATAGGGGAGGGCACTAGAGGGGTGGGGGAAGGGATTTTCTTTTCTGTATCTTGAAATGTTTGTAAAAAGCTGGAAGCGGGCATTTGGACCCTATAATACATGTTTGTCTCTAAGCATACTGGACTTTTCTGGGACAGCACTTCCTTCCAGCCGGCTAGGTTTTCTTATTTTGATTGTTTGTTTACTTTTTTTATTTTCGCAATAATTTTCACTCTCACACGTTTTCATGCAGAAATCTGCCAAAAAGCAGAAGAATTTCAAGCCTTGATTTAATGGCATACCCACACATGGTGCATGCATGTGTCTGCATGGCTTCCTATCAAATACCTGCATGAAAAGAAAAAGGTCACTTTCAGCAAGACAGGGCAAACAATTCAGGGGCACACAAGTTCAAAGCACAGAGAAGTAGCAAACCGCCACACTTATCCGAAACACTGACACACATATTCTACATCCGTTAACACTCACGCCTCGATCTCAACTGGTTCCAGCAAGCGTCTCTTGTGTCTGATGTACACTTTGAAATAGCGGCCCTTGTGGTACACAGCAATGTGGTTTGAATCTTTCAGATGAACCAATATGTCTGCAACACAACAGTAAGACTGTTTATACAGATCCATAGAAAATAAACTTGAGGGTTTTTTCCTTTTTTTTTTTTTAAGTGTGTGTGTGTATGTGTGTGTGTGTGTCTGTGTGCGAGTGTGTGTAAATGTGTGCATTTGTGTGTAAAATGTGTGTGTAATTGTGTGTAAATATGTGTGTGTAAATGTGAGTGTGCATGCATGCTTTCCTGCATGTGCGTGTGTGCATGCCTGAGTGCATGCATGCGTGCGTGCATATGTTTGTGTGTGTGTACAATCTCAAGATAGCCTCAAGGTTCCACCCTTGATACACAGTGGAATGTATTCATAGAACTGAATCGAAACCAGCCATGATTAAGAATATATTCAACATCTGAGCTATCGCAGTGACAGCCATGAAGAAAACAGTTGACTGGAGACAAAAATTTACCTGGATAGCTAACATTAAACAAATGACAAAGATTCTCATTTTCTGTTTAAAACGGACATTCAAATAGTGCATCAGTATCAGGCAGGCATGGTCAAAATCATGGCACAGTAGTTAATGACATTGAGACCTTTGTTATGGCAGCAAATCAGCACAAACAACTTAAGCATCTCAAATCCCTTTCAATGAAAGAGCAAAGCAAGAAAACCTATCTAATCAGCCACGAAAATCGTAACCCAACAGACTGTCTACCTACTACCTACTGATGCTAACATACTAACATTTTTTTCCTTTTAATTTTGCCACACAAAAACCAGTGCAACTCATTTCAACAAGCATGCTTTCATTGCATGATTTTTAAAGATTAACCAAAGCACACTGCTGACTCACATAAAATAACTGAAACTGGATATTTTCATAACAAGTGCTGAAAGTGAATGGGTTGATTGTATACCTGCTGTCATGTTCATGACAATTACAATACAAATCCTGCACTGAAGTGGGTTTGAACTGGAAACACATCCACAACTGATATCAAACTATAACAGGTCATTTCTACTCAATCCAAATTTTGTTGCATGCTTTACAAGTTAATTTTCACACACACACACACACACACACACACACACACCATGACTTTATTGTATGAATATCATAAAACTATACGCTCACTGAAACGCTGTATTTCTAACACTATCTGACCTGTTCTAACGGGACATATACTGTGTACAATTTTGGGGTGAAAGAAAAAAAAAACATCATCATCATCATTAACCCTCTTCAGTATACACTTACCTGAGCTTAGTTACGCCAAAAACCATCGGCAAGGTAAGTAACTCCGTAATTTGAACATTGTTACCCAATTAAAAAATTAATTTAAAAGAAGGAAAGGAAATAATGAAAATGAAAATAAATTTTAAAATTCCTACGAATATATATGTTGCTATATTGTAAGTTTGAAGAATGTCACATGATGAGCCATTTACTCGGGGAAAAAAAAAAAAAACCTTCTTCAGAACTTTCTTCTGAATTGTTGTTCATCATACCTGGAACCTCATCCCAGTCGAAATCTAGGTCACTCTAAGCTTCATTACCCAGCACTTTCACTAAGTCTTACGCCATAAATCCTACAAAACACAGTATCTCCATCACTAATCTCATTATAGAACGGCAGAAATCAAGGTTAGCCACGGTGAAAGACAGCATTTCGACCTCGAAACTTAAAAATTCGTAACTCGAGAACCACGGTACGTATTGACTCATGGTTTTTTTGCAAACGGAAGTAAATGGCTACAGGAAGAATGAAGTCACATTCTCGCGAGATTTCCTTTTCTACAAGAAACGTGGCGGCGCCCATTGTTGCCATGTGTTTTTACGGGTGCTGGCGGGCGCTCAGCCTTTTGGCTGTGTGATTTCTGGCCAGGCGCTAGCGGGCGCTCGCTTGTCAAGAGAGTTAAACACCTCTAAATACTTCTGCATGGCTGAAGAGGTGTCACTCTTTTGCCCCTCAACTCACTCATACTGACCTGTTTCAATTCCTGGAATGCGTGTGGTGTTTGAACTGTCGTTCATACTGCGCTGAGCACAAGGGAACGGTCTTGTTCAGCACAATCTGTCACAGTTGGGTTTCAGTTCATTTCAAATCACATGGTTCATAGCCGAGCAGACCATACAGACCATATCACGGCAGTAAATCTAACTAAAAAGGGTAAACAAGGTGGCACAACTAAAAAAAAAAAAAAAACACACCAAAAAATCTAGGTTAAAATTCAAACGTATCTTCACTTGATCAGTGACTATCAGAACCACTACCCTCATAACCAGATACTTGTAAGAGTTCTTTAATATAAATCCATCAAGTCAGCCAGCTGGCCAGCTGGCCACCTGACCAAGCCATGAGTGCAATAACTGACAAGTTTTTAATGGCTGGAGTTTTAAACAGCCATCTTTTTATTTAAACATTTTCAAATGTTGTAAAATAATAAAAGACAGTATCAAGACAAGCACTCACTACAAGCAACACCACACTGCAGTCACGTTTCAGTCTCACCTCTTACTGCCTCCACATGTGTGGACCTGACATCTTTTACTCCCTCTCCTATGACAAGCCATCCAAATCAAGTAAGCTT
>JADBJO010009028.1:24792-27292 GCA_016801955.1 Conus betulinus | reverse complement strand
GTACACGTACTGCTCCCACCAGTCTGTTACCTGCCACAACGAAAACAACCACAAACATTCTCTTTCATTCCTGATTGGATGGAAACAACAGCTGTTGCAGTTCTGTTCATCTTGTTTGATCACTCTCAGTTAATCATTTTTCACCTTGTTGCCGAATTATAATTAATATACTGTAAATATCAGCCTTTCCCCTTCCTTGTTTTGTTACTGAAAAAGGTCTCTGACTTCCTAATTTTGTGTGAAGGTTTGATGGTGCATTTATCACTCAGACTTCAGAGAGGCGATCAGAACACTGTTGATGTGATTCACCACCTGTCTCACAGTCAGCAGCATGTCGTTAAACATTGCAAGGGGTGCCTGGTTGCTTTGGTGGAGAACGCCCAGTTCCCTGACTGATGCTGCGCAGTTCATCCCTTCCCACATAAAAAGTGCCGGTTGCGTTGCCACCCTTTCTGGTGGTATTCATTGTCTTCCACACTCCCCACCCTCCCCCCTGTCCTAGGGACAATCATTATCTACATCAGCTGTACCACCTTTGTTGGATGTGGTCGCTAAACCTGAATGGGACTTAACAAGTCTTCAGTGATGGCTGTAATGTCTTCTGAAGCCCAAAGGAATGTGTGCACATGCAACATCAGTTGTTGAGGTCCTGCATGCCAGTTATTTCCCTTTAATCACAGAATCTCCATATCAACTTCTCACACAGAATATTAGTGCGAGAAGCGTGATCATAACACCTGAAATGAAACATTCATATACTCAATAGCAGTCAAGGCGGTGCATGTTGAAACCCTTGCATAATATGACATCAGTTGTTTTCTTAAGCATATGAAAAGCATATGGAAGAGACAGCAAGAGCAAGTGCATTTTCAAAAAAGTTTCTCTTAATTTTAAGGAACTGCTGCTGCTGCTGTTTCTGAAACAGACAGGAGCAGTTGCACATTTT
Organism: Conus betulinus; assembly: GCA_016801955.1. Lineage (NCBI taxonomy): Eukaryota > Metazoa > Mollusca > Gastropoda > Neogastropoda > Conidae > Conus > Conus betulinus. The sequence continues at coordinate 26,346 of JADBJO010009028.1, read as the reverse complement.
GGGAAAGCTGCAGTGCACTTACATAGTTGGTGGCCCACCAGGACTTCAGGAGGAGGTATCTCTGCAGCTTACGTCCCAGGCCAGACTCAAATTCCTGGGCCCAGCTTCTCCATGCGACCGTAGCGCTCCTCATCCATCAGGGGATGAACTGATTCCAGATACTGCACAGAGGGGCAGACATACACTGCTTGATTTTACAAAAATAACAGCTTTGAGAATGCCCACTGATATTTTTCTTTCATATTTTTTCTGTTCTGCATTCATTTATTTATGGTTATTTATGCATTATCAATATTAACAACTCCTCTACCATGGGCTAAGTCCAATGTGTAAATCTATTCTAACCAATCAAAATGCTCTCTCTCTCTCTCTCTCTCTCTCTCTCTCTCTCTCTCTCTGACACACACATATGATATGAAAACCAGTGCATAAGAAATGACTGACCCGGTCAAGAGTGTCTTTCAAAGCAGGAACAGGCAATTTGGGCAGAGAGGCCTGGTAACTGTTGTTCAGCATGGGCTTGCGGGCCGCCGAACACTCGAATCAAAGCCTGCAAAAATCAGTGTTTGTTTTTTGGCCCTTCCATCATCATGATTAGCAACAAGCAACAGCATATACTCTACAACCTCAGAAAATTTCTGCGCACTGCTCTTTTCAAAGACTGCAAGCCAACAAAGTCAAATCATGATCTGACTGCAAGATTCAAATCAAATTATGATCTATCTATAGAAATCAAATCCTTAAAACATATGATCTGACTGCAAGTCAGTAGGTCAAATTATGATCTATCAACAGAAATCAGATCCTTGAAACAATCACAGATTTCACAAGAGCAAACTCTTATCTAAATAGCCAATCCAACCAAATAAAGGCAACTACAGGGCGATTCATTAAAAGTAAACACTTAATTTTATTTCGCATAGCAATTTTTTTTCATTTAAACTGTCCAAAAAATATCTTTCACAAAGTCGCAAAGTGGCATCATTCTTTTTGGAAATACACCCATTGAGTACTAAGTTACCAAATCTCTCAAATAACTGAGAGTTAATATTATCTACCTTCCACCCCCGTAAACAACCCGCCCGGACGCCCCCCCCCCCCACGTCAGATAATAACATATATTGAAAGTGAATTAGGACGTTCCCCTGCACCAACATTCCATGTGTTAAATTTACAATCAAATATGGAACAATAGTTAGTAGGAACAGTGTGTGTGCAATAGTGAAAGGATTAAAGGACATTGAAGAGACACGATTCAGGGACAGGTACCAACCCGGGGGGAGAGCGCCGGTTTGAAATGTACAAATTAATATAAAACTTGGGACCCAGCATAAAAAACATCAAATACCCAACAATGAGGTGGAGCGGGACATACATGAGGCTGGGGTGACTGAGATGGGCTTGACTAGACCAATGCTGATAGGCCAAACATGAATTTACTTGCGATACTAAACTTGACTTGGGCCTCGCGGTTATCCACTTCAGTCATTGGGGAACGACCAGGTTTATAAAAGATAAAAAAAAAAAAAGTCGAGGCGACAAATGCGGCCTTTG